>JAUEJL010004785.1:0-22544 GCA_032274825.1 Drosophyllum lusitanicum | reverse complement strand
TTGTTGACTTGTTTCTACCATTGTTTATTGTTTTATTATGAATCTAAACTTGTTGAAAACAACAAAAATGAAAAACAATTCAATTTTAGGGTACCCGTGACCCGAACTGCGGATACCCGCCTCCCTTTGGGTACCCGAACAACAGGTACCCGCTGTTTGCTCTTTAGTTTCGGTTCCTAAAACTAGGTACCCGCCCCGCAGTTGAGGTTTGCAAAAAATCCACTACCCACCCCGCCCTGTGAACACCCCTAATGGCTAATTTATTTGTTTTTTTGAACACCAAATGCACACATCCACATAATCTACATCTATGTTCACGACGTAACTTGAACCCTTAACCTTATAGGGGAATGAACATCTTAACCACCCTTTGATATGAGTGTTCATGGGGTGGGCGGGTAATGGAAAATTTGAAAACCACATGTACGGGACGAGTATCTAGTTTAACTACTAGAAACCGAACTATTCCAGGTGGGTACCCGAACTGAGCTAAACCGAACTAAAATGGAGTGAGTGTCTGCTGTTCCATTCATGGTTACCTGAACTTTGATGTGTGTTTTGATGTATACAAAAAAAAAATACTAGAACATAATTTTTTTATGACAAACTAAAATAACTACCCTTAAAAATACTTAGAAATGAAGATAGAAGTACGGAGGACTGAAGTCGCTTGTAAAGATCCCTTTTTTAAAAAAAATACATCACAAGCTTAATATATACACAAAGGAACTCATTTGTTTTGTTTCAATCTTTTTACATATGTCATATTAAAGTTCATAGTTTTACAAAAGATAAACACATTTTATCCTTGGAGCTATCCACTTCTTAGCATGCTAAGGCCTTACCCTTATCAGTCTTCAATCCACCTGTAAAACAATATCAGTATACAGAGTAAGCTTTTGCTTATTGAGCATACTACAAATCATAACAGGTAGTTTAAAGCTATAGGTTGTATAACTGTAAAGATGTACCACTATAGAGTAGTGCCACTGTACTACCGTAAGCTGTACGACTATAAAGTAGTGTAACTATAATATATAAGTTATACCACTGCAAAGCAGTGTAACTCTAATACTGTGTACCACTGCAAAGTAGTGTAACTGTAATATATATGTTGTACCACTGCAAAACAGTGTAACTGTAATATACAAGCACCATGTAATACCCGTTCCCAAATTTATATTAAAATGTATTATTATTTTTTTAATAATTGGATCTTATTGGACTTACAATTATGGGTACTTAATAAAGTTAATGTTATTGGGCTTAAGGGGTATTAACTTAAATGAAAGCGTGTTTATTGGGCTTAAGGTGAATTCATTTGACTTGGGCTTGAGGATTAAGAGAAGAGTATAAATACATCATTAGGGCACAACCCCCAAGGGGTTTCTCACTCACTGTAGCCGTTTGAACTTGGAGTGCTTGGGGGTGAAGCTGTCGAGTAAGAGAGAGGGTGGATGAGATCAATTTCTTCACCAAATACTCATAAGATCAGTCGGAAAACTCAAGGTTAGTAACCCTTTAATCAAGCTACTCGTTTTCGTATAGAAATCCTAGAACAAATAGGTTTAAAATGTTCTTGACCCCTATTTTGCGTCAAGTTCCAGTCGAGAACCAAAACCGGTCCTAGTGACCTTAAAACATGGAGTTTAACAAATTAAATTGGTAGCAATGATGTATGAATTGCTAAGAATCTATAACAATTGGAATTTCACGAATTGGTTAAGGTTTGAATGCATTGAATGAGTTATTTGTTCCAGTTTTGAAGTCGAACAACAGACGGGAAAAGAATGAGGGTTTAAGCCTCAAAAACTTGTTGTTAATGAGATTAATTAGGTAGAAATCATGTTTGGGGTGTTAGAAAACTATGACAATCAATTATTCATGTTTTGGTTATGAATCTCACATCTGGAGCTCAAATTCGGTTAGGATCAAGAACAACCGAATTTGAAGTTGTGTGTTACCTGGATTCGGGCGATGACCGAATGCGGGAATGCGGTTAACGACCAAGTTTGGAGTTAACCAGATTCAGGTGATGACCAAATTCGGTTATGACTGAATTTCACCGTATTGCGTTGACCGCTTTTCAAGTTAGTATTGACCGAATTTGGGTAGTAACCGAATTCGTGTGGACCAATGTAGTGATGACCGAATTCAGGTGTCTACCGAATTCGGTGATGACCGGAATTAGTATTAACCGAATTCGGTTATGACCAAGTTTAGTGACGACCGAATTCAGTGATGGCCGACTTTGGCGACTGTGACCGAATTTCATCTAAGTGTTCAATTACCATCATGAGACAGTCTTAAGAGTACAATGTGAGACTAGTACTCAGTATTGATCTAGTAGGACATGTTGTAGGTCCCTGCTGTTGGATTCACTAACCGTGCAACTTTGTGTTGTTCATTGCATATCAGGTGAGTTACCCTAACTTATTTGTATTTTTCCCAATGATGTGTATTGTGGTATATTAGTATATTTGTTGCATGCATCTAGTCATGATAAGGCCGTTATATGTTTGTGTTAATAACCAACAGGGCATGTGTGGCTGGTTGAGGCAGATGACTCCATCTAACTATGATGAGTCATAACGGGCAGGGAATTAGGCATTGAACGGTTGGGACCCGAGATGCAGCAGTGGGCGAGGACCAGATAGAATGTGTTTATCTGTAAAGGGTAAGGGTTGTGGTAATTCACTAAGCTTTGTGCTTACCTGTTGTTACTCATATTTCAGGTACCTCAAGAATTGATAAGGGTAAGGCTCTGGCATGATAACGGCGACAGCAACGTTATAGGATTTTGATCAATTTATCTATTACAAACAATGACACATTTACTCGCTTCCGTAGTTTTAAATGATTAATATTTTGGTACGATGTTTGTAACTATTGATTTTGGGATGATTAGTATGCATCAATTTATATACGTTTATTATAATGATTTAAAAAAAATTGGGACGTTACACACCACTGCAAAGCAATGTAACTGTAACACTGTCTTACATTACACACATATAGTAAAAGTAGTCTAGTATACTCATCTCATAATTCCAGATGATCAGGCTACAATCTTCAGTTGAGTAAATCACCTATGAGGGTCATTCCTAATCAATAATAATATCTATATAAGTACACAATATTTTGACTTGTTGCACCTCCTACACGGGCCGTGTAGCCTTGGCCTTACACAACCAAGGGTGGTTACACATCTGGTGTTACCTTAGGGCTCTACACGGGCCGTGTACCCCTACACGGTCTAACTTACATGGGTCCCGTAATCCTACACGGGCCATGTACAATGAACACAAGTAGTATTGTTCACCCGAACAGACTGCTATTTTGACCCATTTGGTTTCCATAGACCAATTTTTTACATCACTGAGTGTTCCTTACGCTTTAACAGCCTATGTGGTTGTTCACAAACATCAACATAACATAAAACACTCTAATTCATCATAAAACTATGAACACATCCAAATTCAAGTGTTTAAACACAATAAAAAGGTGCTTTACTATCATACCTTGCTAAGTCTTGATTCAATCCAAGTTGTTCTACTAATTCAACTGTAAATACTTGCTTATTCCTCAATTCAAAAGATCCAACCCCCAATTTTAGTGAATATATAGTTGTAGCTTTCAAATAAACATGGTATATATATAACTCTGCCAAATGACAGTTCTAGTCCCTACACTATTTATCTTTGCTTTTTGACAGTTTTGGTCCCTATATAAGCATTAAATAAACATGATATTTCAAACCTTGGGAAGTTACATCTCTACTCGTCAATAAGCTAGGGGTATTGCCTTATTAGAGTCATCGATCGCCAATGTGGTATCTCGATGGTTCGATAAGGGCTTTCGAAGACAAGGGATAACAAAATCAATGGCGTTAAAATCAAGGCACTTACCACTAAGCCAAAAGGAATTCCTGGTGGTCAAGACTCTACCTCTTTCTTATATATCGAGTAACCTAGCTCGCCCATGGGTGTAAAACTGTAAATTGATGCGGTCGTATGATTGCGGTATGCTGGTATGGTCGCCAACATTCCTCCTAAAGCATCTTCCGCACTGCCTTAGACCCATGGGTAAAGGTGCACACTTTCGGATTTTTAACTAATCTAGTTTCGATCCGATTTTTTATGTATACGGGGAAACAAGTTTTTCAAAAATCCAGATCGGATGCCGCACTGCCTTAGACCCATGGGTAAAGGTGCACACCTTTGGATTTTTACTAATCTAGTTTCGATCCGATTTTTTATGTATACGGGAAACCAATTTTTCAAATATCCGGATCTGATTTTAACCTGTTTGGAGGGGATAATTTGACATCCGGTCTAACCAGTTTCGGTTTGAAAAAAACCAGTTCCGAAATATTCAGTGTTTGATCACTCTCATGACTTCAAGGTTTCCCCGACGGAAAATTCAACTGTGTTAAGGTCGATATTAGTAGTCATGAAGAAAAATTACAAAAATAAGAATATTGAGACATTAAGAGAGTTAGAATGTGGTGTAACTCAACCAAATACAACTCCAAACAATTTATTTATGTTTATGGTGGCAAAAAACGGTCAAACCCCTCCCCCCCCAAACGGCTATATTAATTGCTACTTTTTTATACCCCAGACCAGATTTTTTTCCCGGATTTTTTTAAACCGGTTTTTTATCCGGTAACAAAACCGATTGTCCCATATATTCCCAAACCGGTTAGATGAAATCCGACCCGGTTTTAAAAAATCCGGTTAGTCCAAATCCAGTTTCGGATAGTTTTTGCGCAACATTGACTATTCGGATTTTCTGTGCACCTCTACCTATGGGATTCCCACTCATCACAACGTATAGCGGATTTAGGAAGATGGTGGCCAATGACTCGTCCATCTCCCCTGACATTTTTGACAGAAGTGGGGGTTGAATCCATGACCTCGCTCTGATACCAATTGTTAGGATCAAGACGTTTACCACAAGGTCAAAAGGACTCCATGGTGGTCAAGGTGATACCACTTTCTTATATGTTGAGTAGTCTAGCTCACCCACATGTTTAAATTGACGGGGTCGTATGATTGCGATATGCTGATATGGTCGCTAACAAATTAATAAATTTGTAAAATCAAACCCGACCCATAACTATGTGGGTACCATGTATTCAGGTTTTTTTGTCATGGATTTCTCGGTTATTGGACTTTCGGTTTTAGATCATACGGGTCAGTTCGATTGTCAATGTTTAAATATCCATACATTTTAATAGCACTAGCCACTAGACCAGGTGCTTTTGGATCTTAACTAATTAGTTAGTGTGTCAAAAATGTAATAAGCATAAAATTCCGTACTTTTAGAGTTAAGACTGTAAAGAAAGAAATACATTCTAAGCGCCGGAAAACGCATATTAAGTAATAAATGAGGGACGAGCTATGTAAAATAATTAATTCTGATGACCGCTTTAGTCTTTATTGTTATATTTTATCCAAAGCTTAACGCCAAACAAACAATCGTAAAACCCTCTCCCCCTTTTAAATTTTTTAATGCACAAGTTCTTCAGTTTGATTTGCACATCTTTTCTTGGCAAAGATCTAAGCCAGAAATAATCGAATTCCCACCAAAATATTCGCCTTCTGAGGTAATTTCATCGATTTAAGTCGAAAGGTTTACCAATTTGATGTGTTTGTCAGTGATTTGGTGATCGCATGCAGAGAACAGCTGTAACTCTGTTTTCATTCTTATCTATTTCTTTATGTTTTTTTTAAACGGATCATATCGATAATTTCGATATGATCGTCGTAGGAAGCTTAATGTCTGTGTTGCCGGTTGATGTTGCTGTTGTTGTGTTTATGTTTCTTCTTGAAAGGTTGCAGTACAGTCAAACCCTAGAATTTGATATGTCAATGTTGTTACGTGAAGACAAGTATCAAATTGTTATGATTTGGGCTTTTGCTATGTATCTTTATTCAATTTTACATTATATGTGATTTTTGATAGGTTGGATCCTTGGTGTTTTCTTGTAAGAAAAAGGGATCATGCATATTTGTGAAATTCCTTAAGTTAATTGCTTGTTTAAGGAATAACTTCTGTGTTATAAACTAGGTGCACATAAGTTTTCGGTGGGATTGATATGAAATTAACCGGGTACAGTGTGATATTATATCAAACTGAACACATTTATAATGAAAACTTGGTACGGTTTTGTTAAAAATATATTACCAACGTTATCCTATATGTAGGAACTGAAATAAGGTTGTTGTGGTAAGAAAGCTTTTAAAAGAACTTAACAATTCAGGGATATTAAGTTTTAAGATTTATCTAACTGGGCTCTAATCTTATGTGCAGGTAAAGCTGTTATCAGGCATCAATTGCTAAAGTTGAGCATCATTGCATCAACCTCTTAAATTTCTTACTGCAAGAAGTTATTTGACTGTTATATTGGAGAAAGATGTCTTCTGGAGAAGTCAAAAAGGTTTCACCTCAAGATTTACAACTGGTATGCTTTTGAGCTTGATCTTTAATCAGATGAACACTTCATTTGTTGACTAGTTTTGGATTCGTTTTCAAGAAATTTTAATCTTGTTATTTTGGGAATGATACAACAGTGATTATTCATCATGGTATGTAAATTTACTGGAATTTAATGGGTAAGTACTTGATAAATACAATGTCCTACTTAAAATGGATAAATAGTTAAAAAGAATTTATCTTTTATAATCAAGAAATAACTAAGCATGGATACATGTTGTGAAATGGTTTCTTTCCAGACAAAAGGACATACACACACACACTCACTGATGGACCCACAAAAAAAGACTCTTCTTATCTTTTTTGAAATTTATTTTCTTAAACACTTTTTAAGATTAAAAGAGAGATAATCGCGTCAAAAAGAACAAATTCCCGTAAACCGGTTGCCGACTTGATTTTGATTTTTCTTAAACTCTTTTGTGTTTCTTAGGCCTAGAATGACCAGTAAGTTAGCATTCAACTTAATCCATGCAAAATATCCCCTGCATCTGTGCTGCAAATTTAAGTTACTAATAAGTGCTATTTTGGTATTATTTAAGTGGAATTTACTATGTTGATAGTGTTTTTATTCAGGTACAAAATCTTATAGAAAGGTGTCTTCAGCTTTATATGACCCAGAAGGAAGTTGTTAGTACTCTACTACATCAAGCTAAAATAGAACCTAGTTTTACTGAACTTGGTAATATATACACAAAACTTTATCTTTTAATAAGTTTTACCAAGATACGAAAAATTAAACCTTGTTTCATCATAGTTTTTGCTGATCTGTTATGATGCAACACGTTGATTATATTTCAGTTTGGCAGAAGCTTGAAGAAGAAAATCAGGAGTTTTTCAAGGCGTATCACCTGAGATTGATTTTGAAGGAACAAATATTGAAATTCAATAAATTGCTTCAGACACAGGCCGAGCTGATGAGTCAGATGTCCCATGCCACTAGAGCAGCTTCAGTTCCTATTCCTAACGGGTCTCATGTCCCTCTTTGTAAGAGATGCGTTACTCTAATCTTATTATTTTGTAGCTTTATGTGGTTACTGCTTGAGGTGGTAAAATGGGTCCATTGGGTTTGGATTAAGACAAGTAACCTTTTGGTACTTGTCGAAACAGGTCAGTTCTTGTTAGCCCAGAGCATTTTTGTGTCCAAAAAATTTCTTTTTTAATTAAAATTTAGTACGTCAATTATGATTACAAACACTATGTGCTTTATGCATTAGAAGTACACTTTGGGAAATTGGGCCCTTTCGACCCATTTCATTTCCAGTTTCTTTTTTGTAACTTTAGCCATTGATTCGTTAGATATAGAACACATTCCATTGCTCATACACTCTTTGTTTACAGTGCCCCAAAACTCTTCATGCTATGGCCCAGATAACACACAAGCTATGAAGCTAGAGAACATGCACCCATCAACGGGTGCCAAATTGCCAGGTGCACTCACCAACGGCGGGTCATCACTTCACCCGAGCATGCAATCTGGTGTTGGTATGTCTGGTTTGTCCAGAAGGGATGATGTGTCACAAAACCTACTAATGGGTCAGAATTCAAATATGGGAATTATGCATGGAATAAATGGTGAAGGAATGATCAAGTCAGAATCTGGTTATGCAGAAGAACCCTCATTTATGTATAATGCTGCAAATAATGTAATAGAGAGGCACCCTGCAATAGCAGAGGTGTCTATTCCTTCCTTTATTGGTGAAGAATCCAACCCAAAGTCCGTGAATGAACCAATTGTAGATCCTGATACATCATCATTTGGGTTTTTGGGCCAGATTCCTCGGAACTTTAGTCTGTCAGATTTGACAGCAGATTTCTCTATTAGTTCAGGTTCTCTCTCTCTCTCTCTCACTCATCTCTGTGTGTGTGAAATTTTATACTGGTGACAAAGAAAAGGCGGTTTGGGTAATTGGTCAAAAGGTTCGTTTTGTATGCAGATGAAAACGAATCGAGTCGAGTCGGGTTGGACTGACATGCCAATTGTTCTTTGTCCATTCTTTTGAATTTTGAAAATAGTTGATGCATTAAATATGATAAGTGAAACTATGATACTAAGCTAATAATATAGTTTCGCTTAAAAGAACAATTTATGACACACTTAAGTGACTTTCCATTAAATTGATCCGACCCATGTGATCCGTTGTTTTTGGCCTTCTGATAATTTCCCACATTTGATGTGTTACCACTAGTATAAAACCCGAATTTATTCGTCTCCGTACAAATGCGTTGAAATTGCTGCCTTTAATTGTTATTTCTATGTAACAGGTCAACTCAACCCAAAACGTTTTCTTGTGCATTTTTTTGATTTTTTTTTTGTAAATAATTTTTGTGTTGAATATGTTTACCAGAATTATCTTAATTTTTCATAGAAGGTTTTAGTAGGTTGTACGCATTAAAAATACGCTTTGGGCTACTTTCAACTCCTTCAACCCATCTAAACTGTTCTCTTTTTAGCTAACTTCTTTGATTTTACCAATCTGTCCAACAACTGTATCCAATCCCATCTGATTGGGCATGAGGAAGTAAGATGTAGATAGTCATAAGTCATAACTCTACCCTGCAGTAAAAAATGCTTCCCTAAAAGACCTTCAACATAACGTGTGTTGTTTAAAGTTTTAGTCTCAGATAATACGATAGATTACTATAGTAGGCAAATACTACCATAAGATTAATATATTGTATATGGTACTTGTCATATTATTATATATTTCTTAAGGAAGTTGTTGACTTGTTTCCCATTTTTCTCTTGCTGCACACAGTTTAGATTACTATGTTTGTCAAAAAAGCATGAACAAAGAATTAGTGGGTTGACCCCTTTTTAAATGTATTCAAAATTGCCTGTTTTGACCCTTTACCCGACCTGACCCAAACCATTTTTGCCACCTCAATTGTTACTGTTGCATGAAATTTGGCATGTAAATTTTGTTTCAGATATATTAGATAGCTATTCAAGATCACCCTACCTTGCAGCAGATACAGACTTCTTGAATCCTCACGATAATGGAGGCATTCAAGGTATGATTTTTCTTGGCATTTTTTGTTTATTATTATTATTATTGTTGTTGTTGTTGTTGTTGTTATTATTATTATTATTATTATTTATTATTATTATTATTATTAAACCCTGGAGTTGGCATTGACATCTGTGTCCTGGCCTCCCAGGAGATAGTAAAAGGTTGGACACTATATCAGAAGGCTTGAGTTATGAAGGGTTTGGCAGTGATTGATTTATTGTTTACTCATGGTACTATTTCCCACCATTAACTATCAACCGTATGCATAAAGTGAAATGAGCCATGAGTTTCCAAATTATTGCCTGTTTTTCTTCTAAAGGACTGAAAATAATAGTTAATTAGTTACTGTTTACTCTAATTAGGTCAGACCCTTGTGTGTAAATATCCATTTTATTTAGCAATATACATTAGAAGCCCCAATCTAGAAAAGTTGAATATTCAAACTGCCATAAGTATGAAATTAGTACATGATGAAAAAAAGATATGGATGTACCTCATTGTATATATAAATTAGAGGTAATAATTTTTGACCCAAACGAGTTGAATCAGGTTATACTGTCTTTATTCTTTAACGAGTCAAATGAAAATCTAGAGAAAATATTTAAAATGGTAACGAATTTGAATTTGTTAAGCAGGTCAAATGGATCATAAGTCACCAAAAATGTATTCAAAATGCACAAAACATCATCAATTATAGAACACGAATTAGATTTGTGTTGTCTTAATTTAGTTTCTTAGTCATACTACAGAATGTAAGAAAAGAAAAGGAAGTGCTTGTGAGCTGGCATGGTCCAACCCGACCCACATTAAAATTAACCATTTAGAATTTTTACCAACCCATTTGCCAACTCTACTTTAGATGAGAATATCCAACAAAATTCGTTACTTTAGGTACATACTAAAGAAATTGTTCCTGTTTGGTCAGTAAAGGCAAAACATCGACAAATTACAGTTATTTATATTCATAATTTATTTATTTATTTTTTCCAAATAACATTTACTGGTTTGAACCTAAATTTCTTGGATGGTTGGATGGTTGTCGGGGCTCTTGAAGATCCATATTATTTGCAGTTCTATTTTTTTTTTTTTTTTTCATCAAGTTGTTGCTTAGAACCGGTATCTGATTTTTTAATCTTGCAGCAGGTCGATATTCAGCTCGGGTAGACAGAAGTTTTGGTAAATAACTTTGTGCATCTGAACTATCAAATAATGATACGATGGTGTGAAAGCGTTTCTATGTTCGTTTAGATTGCAGTCTTTTTTTCGTTTATGCTGTCTGCTTTTTTTTTCTGTCTTATATAGTTTGATGATTTGCTATTTCTAGGATTTTGCTTTGTTTTGGTACTGGTGTTTTGGTTTTATTATAAGTTTTAGATGTGAATGATTTCTAACAAGGTATGAAATTGGGTTTTGTTTTTGTTTTTTTGTCTTCCCTGACTCTCGTATCATTAAAAATGTGGCATAAATGTTATGTGATACACTGCTACTTAATGTTATTCAAGGACAATTCCATGATATTATTTCCCCATCTTGGGTAAACAAACATCTTGGGGGTGGTATATTTCCCCATCGCAAATGCTTGGTGGGTCCAGTAAGTGGAGACTTTGTTGAAATGGTCTCGGGTTTAATTCCGACCTCTTGCTTGGGCAGTCAAGACACGTGATCATTGTCTGCGGGCTAGTCATTGGGGAAGGGTCGGCCCGGATCCATAGGTTCCCGAGCGCATGGTTGGCCGGCATAAACAACCTTTTGCTAAATATGTGAAACCATTTGAGAACCGTTCTTAATACGAGAACCATTTGTAAGCACTATTAATGCTCATTAATATATGTATTTGGTCGTCTATATTCTTACTCAACCGTGAATTGTGTCTGGGTGGACGAGTCATTATTTAATGAGGCTTAATTTTCTCAAAGTACGCTATTAATGAGTCATTAATAAGCAATTAGAGAATCAAGATTGGTTATCGCGGTTCTCTCAATAACAACGGTTCTCAAGTAAACCTTATTAAAGCACTACTCACTCTCTCCACCTCCTCACTTCCATTCCATTCTTTCACTTGGAGTCTCTTTTATCTCCTCACCAAATGAAGAAATGGCCAAACTCGTCATCCTGTCCAAGGACTCTCGATCCAGGCCTAATGTTAGCCACCGTAATGGGAGATAAATGACATGACTCAACTCCAGTCCTTTTCCGCACTTGTGCCTACTAAACTACGCACAATCACGAGGTAATGACCTCATTACCACCACGCCGAGTCGCATTCGACGAGCCTTTTGCAATAGTTATGACGATGCTCGGTCCTTGTTGTTGTTCGTTAAAAGTGTTAATGAGCATCCATTGCAAGTGCTCTAAGGTGCGGTTTGATTTTAACTTAATGAACTTAATAGGGAGAAACTTATTTTGGTAAATTATAATTGTATTGTTTGTTTTTTACCTAATCTAGAAGGTATGACTTAACAGTATAATTTATGGGGATGTTATTTTTCACATTAAGTCAATGATTTTATTTTTTTCTTATTAAGTGTCGTAGGGATAAACTTGTCTGAACAATGACGTCTATGTGAGATAAGTAATACCGTTGTTTGTTTTATGTGTTAAATGAACTGTTTAAATGTGAGATAAGTAATACTGTTGTTTGTTTTATGTGTTAAATGAACTGTTTAAATAAGAAAGAAAAACAAACATAGCTCTAAGTGAATTTGATAGTGTGTACTGTGTTAAGTTAATAATATCATTATATTACAATGTGAGCCGTTTGGACATAATATCTTTTAAAAACATTATCGAAGTTCGTTTGAAATTAAAATAATTTATAAAATAGAATAACTAAATACATAATAAATTGTTTTGATATAAACTATCATGTAAAGTAATAGTATAGATAAAGTTAAAATGAAGCAAAAACAATTAGAAATATTTTCATAAGTTAGTGAATTGTAGTAATGAATACTTTTTACAATAGAAATAAATTATAAAAATAAAGGTATGAGTTATCTGCTTTTAACATATTTCAATAAACAAATAAATATATTAAATAATAATTATAACAAAATTCAAAACACTTAAAAATAACACAAAACTTCATGTAAAGTTTTTTAAAAATGTTTTGTTAATATGATAATGGTTTCATCTACGTTATTTTTTAATATAAATATGTTGAAAAAAAATTTTAAAAATATTGTGAAAACAATAACTACTAAATTTATTTTTATTTTTTACATGAGATCCTGTCAAATCTTATTTTGAATTGGTTTTGTCTTATTTTTTATTTAGGTTTTCACATATGTGTTGGATGAATGTTTTGATTTTGGTTTTACATTTTCTATTTAATAGTATGTTTGGCGAAAATAGCTAGTAGTTGTAGCTAGAAGTTGGTAGTTTGAGTTGGAATCTTTATATATTTTAGTTATATATGTGTTTAGTAAATTAGCTAGTAGCTAGAGTTGAATAGTGTAAAATGATAAAAAATGACAAATCATAAAAATATAAGAAATTATAAAACAATTAAAGAAGGTATATAGATAATTTAGTATATAAAAAACTTTCAACTAGTTTTAAAAAATACTTTAAAGAAACATTTTTGTTTTAAAACTTTTTGTGAACATAACTTACAGCGTTTTCTTTTAAAAACAAAAAACTACCTGTGCAAAAAATTGGTTAATTTTTTATGTAAAGTTTTAATTTGTGGGCACATGTCTATATAACTTTGTAAGGGGTCCAAGTGATATTCGTATGTAACTGAAGGGCCTCTTATGCAAAGATATATCTATATATATATAAATGGGACCCACATACTAAATTTCAAACTTAAAGCTTTTGATTTCTGATTTCGTTCCATACTCTTTCAACGCGCAGAGGGCAAAAAGGAAGCTGTTTCTAAAGAAAGATCTCTAGATTTAGGTGGAAATGGTGAGTTTGCTCTTGATTTCAGGTGCAATTGTATAGCAAATCCGCTTGTTTCCCCTAAATGTTTAACTATTGATTGTTTATGTTCAATCATATGAATTTTGTTTAAAGTTTTTTCTCGGTCATGTTTTGTTTTTCCATTGATCAAAAATTGCCTTACGAAGGTTGTTTTTTTTTTCTACAAGGATCGAAGAATCTCGATTTTTGGATAGGTGATGAATAGATGCTACTAGTGATCTTTGCTGATAATTTATCGAACACGGGTGGTGAAATTGGAGTCTAGGGTTTGTTGATAGTATATTAGTATGAAGTATTGAAGTTAATACTATCTGATTTGGAAGTTTAAAAAGTGGACATTATTGTTCACATAGGCATCTGTTTGAATCTTGAATTGCACTATGAAATTATCATTTAGTAGAAATGAGCATTTTTTGTATGTTCTTTTGGAAGGAATTTAGGTAGAAAGTAAAAGGCAGGTCAGTCGGTTATCCATTTTTGTTAGTGGAATCCGGTTTCAGTTCTTATTTATTACCCAATTTCATAATGTTAGTGAGTTGATTTTGTTCTTGGTACTCTTTGTTGCCTGCTAGAGAAGCTCCAAGGTTATAGTGACCAATGGGTCTAACTAGATCAATTTAATTGATATCTGAATCACTTATAACGGATCGTTGTTCCAACTAACGGATTGAATCACATTAGATCTTGATTTAGTTTATTTTGAGCGGATTTACAAAATTCTGAATAAAAGTTTCAATTTGTAACTTTCAAACTTTGGTTCAGTTATGTATATGTATGGGATCAAGAGTCAAGACCAAATAACAAATAATCTTAATGTTTAAAATTTAGTGAATCAATGTTATCTCATGCTTTTTGATGAAAAAGCTCTTCTTATTTGATCCTGATTCTGCCTGGATATTTATCATATAGCTCTAGATTTATTTGCTATTTATCTTTTATATTTTGTCCTCTTTTCCCAACTCCTTATCACTTTGCGATTGGGTTTTCAGGGGGTTTATGGAGAACAGTCCAGGAGAGACAAGCCTAGAGGACGTCATCATGGGTTAACTCAGCAGAAAAAGCAGGAGATCAAAGAAGCTTTTGAGCTATTTGATACTGATGGATCTGGTATATTGTAACTCAGGTTATTATAAATTTTATTTGAGTGAAATTGGTTTAACTTAAATGATTTGTTCTCTTTCAAATATAGGCACCATTGATGCCAAAGAGATGAATGTCGCAATGAGGTAAGAATTGCATATAACCGTACATACTAGAGATGGAAAAATGGGTGAGGCAGGGGCTGGTTGGGTTACTGGTCCAAACGTATAATATTTGGTACAAGTCAGGTTGGATTGAATATTTGAATGGGAGCACCTCCTATCCAAAATCTTCAAATTTTTTTATAACTATTCAGCGGTGGAATATGATAAACAATAGTTATATTGTATCAACGATAATTTACTCTTTTTATTGAAATGAATTAGGAGGATATTACACATTAAGATACACTTTCGTGTGACTTTCAACGTGTTTCATCCGTTAAGTTTTAAGCTGATTTTTTTAAAATTTTATGTTACCTGTTTGACCCATAGAAATAAAACATAACTGAAAACGATCAATTAATAAGTAAAAGGGTTGCAATTGTCACCTCTACATATAACAAAAATTAAAAATATTATGATACGGTATTATGCATGCAATGATATCTTAAATTGATTTCATTTCAGGGCTCTTGGTTTTGAAATGACAGAGGAGGTAACATCTAACTGCAGATGATATCTTGGATTCCTTATAAATTACATTCACTCGTCATTTTTAATTCCGTGTAGTTTTCTTATTTACTGTCTTTTCATACGGAACTTGTGCATCACTGCTTTTCTACACAACAAAGTTTTGTAATTAAAGACTGCAAATTAGAGGTGGCAGGCAGGATAGGCAGGTCAGGTGAGTTGGCTAACAAGTCACACGGCGTCAGGCAAAATCGGTTCATTTTGAGTACTGGTCGGGTCAGGTTGACCTAAAATACGATTTTGTCGGTTTTAAAATTTTGAAATAGGTAATGCATTAAATACGGTTTACATAAACAAAACAATCTTTGATAAAACAAGGTTGTATGCATAATGCATTTAACATTAACTTCGGGTGACTTTCATACTGTTTGACTGATAAGAACTAATTCAACTAGGTTGATGAAATAGAATCAAGAACAGAAAATTAGGGAATCAATGGGATGATTTCATAAACTGAAATAGTAGGCTGGTTACAAAATCAGAAAGGGAACCGAAAGGAAATCCCTCCTGCCCCAAATCAGAGAAGAACCAAGCATTTCTTCCTGCCCAAGCTCTCCAAGAGCTGATAACTAACAATAAATTCCCTGATACCTCTTTGCTACTCTAATTAGCTATATATATGTATATTCTTTCTCTTTTGGACCTGATAGGCCCATTGGGCCTTTCTTTCCAACTTCGAAGTCTACTTTGTAGCATTTTCCTTATTATTGACCCATTTGACCTATTCCTTTTTCTAGGCAAGTTTTTTTTATTGTACCCATTTTTTGACCAGTTGTAGCTTCAAAGTCACCCAAATCAAACATCTCAGAAATCAGAAGTAAACGGGTCGAAATTATCATCTCTATCGTAAATCATTTTATAAGTTAATTTTATGGCTCGTTATCCATAGAATCTATAGACATCTTCATACAAATTTGTACTAAATAAGCAATTGCTGACTTGCTCCCTTGTTTTTTATTTTTAAGCTTGTTGAATCTTGTTCTGTAAAAATTGCTCATATGTGTTGCTTGTAATCCCAACCTCAAGTTTTTCTTTCAGCTTATTAATCATCAATACATATATATATAAATATCCCTTTATTCCTTTGTTTGTCAGCAAATTAATCAAATGATAGCGGATGTTGACAAAGATGGCAGTGGTGCAATTGATTTTGATGAATTCGTGTACATGATGACTGCCAAAATTGGCGAGAGGGACAGCAAACAAGAGCTTACAAAAGCATTTCAAATCATCGACCACGATAAAAACGTAACCTTTTTGTATTATTAACCTGTGAATTTGTCAACATTAGATACTAATGTTTCTTAAATAAATATAGGGGAGGATCTCGGTTTCAGACATTAAGAATATTGCCAAGGAGTTGGGTGAACATTTCACTGATGCAGAGATCAACGAGATGGTGGAGGAAGCGGATCGTGATCGTGAGTTTGTCTAGCTTTTCTCACTGCATGTTTATATACGTTTACATCTGTTATGCTTCAAGTTAAACAATGAATATGTATTTTAGTTTTCAATATGGGGTTTTAATTTGGGCAAACCGGACTTAAAGGTTCTCATGTGTTTCATTTGCATTTGAGTTGGTAAATTTACCATTTTGTTCATTATATGTTAATTAAGTGTATCCAATATACAGTTTTGATCAAAATGAGGATTTTATTAGAATCCATGTAAATATTGCATGGTTACCAGGTAATGCCTGCATGGCAAACCAAGTTAGCTGCAACATCAGTTTTCATGTAGAGAATATGTTACGGAATACACAAAAAGGTATTCAACGTATTTCTGATTTCCATTTCAGTTATCTTTTTCTTTTTGTTAATAAAGGGTAGCCAATTTTTATTTTTTCAGGTTTCGATGTAAGATAAGTATGTCTAGTTACCTATTAAAGAAGTAAAAAAAAATCCTCATTTTAATAAAAGTTACAAGTTGGATACCTTAATTGGACATAAGTAGCCTACCTTTTTGTTAAATGTGCCCTTTTAATATCATGTTTGTGTTTGGTATATGACATGATTTGTGTGTGTGTGTTATAATGGTTACATGTTCTTGTATAATTAGGTGATGGTGAAGTTAGCGCAGAGGAGTTTATGAGAATGATGAAGAGGACTTCATATGGATACTAGGCGAATTTGAGCAGTTTGGCTAGTCGTTTGAACCCATGGTGTGTAGAATCAATCTTCTTGATGGTAAATGATGAATCATCTGTTCTTTTTTTTCTTCCTTTTGTAGCATATACTGGAACTTACGACTATGTGATTGTTGGTTACAATTAATATGTGTGGTATTGTTAAACTAAAAGCCTTTTTGTCGTTATTAGCAAAAGTAATTTAGTCTAACTTCCTTCTTACAGTTACCGTAGAATCGAGTGTATTGCAATTTGCAAGTTAACATTCAAATGAGTTCATAGATGGAAATAAGTTAATTTAAGAATGAAGTTTTAAAAGAGAAGATATCTTATAAATCTAACTTCCCGACTTGAGTCGAGTGGTCTGACCCGTGTATCTCAGCTTTGCAACATCAGTTTCCGCACTTTATGAAGAAGAAAATACATCTATGGAGAAGAAAACAGAAGTACAGAACCATACATAAGATGCTCATCATTGTATTGGTCTCCATCATGCCGAATGAAGAAAATTAGGGATAAAATGTAGACACAAGCCAACTTTAGTAGAAAGATAGAATGGGTTTTAAAATTTTACATAGTCAATACTAATTATGTTTAAAATATTTGATTTAATATAATATTTAAGAAAAATGTCTGACTAGTACATAAAATGTCAATTTAAGTTCCAAGGAATTATGAGAAGTTATTTTGATATATGACTAGCGTTGGCTGAACTCGAGCTTGATAGGGCTTGAGTATGTTAGAATTAACTAGCTCGAGCTCGGCTCGACGAGTCTTCATGATACAGACTCGAGCTTGGCTTGAGAAGGATTCAAGATCGACTCAAGTTTAACTCTAATATCTCGAATGTTTATTTCATAAACCATTTTTCAAAAAAACAAAACTTTTTCCAAATATATTAAAAAGTATATTAAACAATAAAAACAGTTTACCTTTGTATAAACGTAGTAAAAACACTTGGATATGGGATCATATACAAACGACTAGATCGTTCATAAGTTACAAACGCACCATATGTATATAGATATGGGATAATTTTTTTGTTGAAACACATTTTTTAAGTCAAATATTGCGGCTCATGTATTTCTAGATTTGATTTCTTTTTCTTTTTCTTTTTCTTTTAACTTTGGGATGAATTTATTTTTAAATTAGAAAAAAATATCTTGCTTTTAGAGGTAGTATTTTTAGATAAGATGTAGTATTTTTTTGAATTAGATGCAATGATTTTATACTAGATGTAGTGGTTTTTTAAATGAGAAATAATTGAATCTCTCAACCAAGATGTAATAGATGAAGGGGATTTTATTTTTATTAGCCAAGATGCAATGATTTTTAAGTTGGATGCAGTAATTTTATAGACTTGATGTAGTGTTCATAGCGTTCATATTTTAAGACTGTTCCTATTGGATTCTCACCCTATATACATATGGAAATAATCATTTAAGAATCGTTCTTATTGCAAGTACCGCGAGTACCATTTGTAACTACCATTAATGCTTGTTAATAGGGGTATTTTTGCCTTTTATATATTTTCCCAATGGTGAATTGTATCCGGGTGAGCCGTTATTAAAGAGCAAGGCTTGATTTTTCCAAAATAACTCTCATTAATGCATCATTAATACATCATTAATGAACCATTAATGCGTCATTAATGAGCCATTAATGAGTCATTAATAAGCCGTTATTTTTATGGCCATTAATTTAAATTAATCAAGGGCCAATATTGGTTCTTTCGGTACTTACAATAAGAATAATTCTTAAATGAACCATCTCCTATATATATATGTATATATATAAAGGTTCAACTGAGAATTGACATATATATAAGAATAGGAGACTAGATCTCATCCATCCATTTTACTAGATCATACGGCTTAACAAAATTAGATATTAAACAAGGAGGGGTAATATGGTACATTCAATCTTCTTCTTTTTCTCTCAGTTGTTATCTACCACCTACACCCACGACAATTTGCTCTCTTACACACCACCATTTTCTTTCTCACACACACTCTCCTTCACTGAAGTTCATCGTTGGGATCATCATAAACGACATCGCCGACCTTTGTCTCTACCATCACCATCGGTAATCCTTTGTTGGAGAGATAATCATTTCAACCCAATAATCAAGTCCATCTATTAAATTACTTAGGATTTGATGTTAACAAAACCAGACCTTTAGTAAAGACTTAGAATGAATTTAAACACGTGTTGTTTAAATTCCGACTTAAAGGTTACAATTTATAGAGTATCAACAGAGACTTGCTCTTATAATCAATATTATATTTATTATACAAATTGGTTCCCCAACTTCGAACTCGCTGCTAAAACTTCTATAAATATATATATGCATTCTCAACATGCATATATGCCGAATAGAGATGTAAACGAGCCGAGCTACTCGTGAGCTATTCGAGCTCGGATTGTTAAAAGCTCGAAACGAGCCGAGCCTTAACGAGCTCGAGCTCGAGACTAGATTAAAGCTCATTTAATAAATGAGCCGAGCTCGAGCTTCAAAGAGTGGGCTCGCAAGCCTAAATGAGCTCCGTATATAACATAATTTAAATTTTATATGTTTAATTTTTAATAATTATATGTATCATTTTAATTAAAATATCAAAATAATACACGAGCTTAAACGAGCCTAGCTTAAACGAGCCGAGCCCGAGCTTCATAAACATTAAATGAGCCGAGCCCGAGTTTCATAAACATTAAATGAGCCGAGCCCGAGCTTCATAAACATTAAATGATCAATCTACCAAGTAACCTATTCCTACATAATCTATAAGTAGTTAGGAATCCAATTTATCGATTGGAAGTATTGATTTTTTTCATATTCAAGAAATTGCTCAAATGGGTCAAAAAAGGTGAATTTGAGTTTGATTCTTGAATTGTTTGTTAAAGTAGTTGATTTATGTGTTTATGGACTCTTTCTAGTACCCCATATGATGTGCAAGCACTAGAAATAAGTAGAAACCATTTAGGATTGAATTGGTATGGATTTAAGCAGTGCAGAACATTGTTGTTCGTTTCTATGCAGGCGTCGCAGCGCGATCTCTGCTGACAGCAGACAGTGTGTTGTTCTTTCTTGTTTTGATGTATAGGTTGTTGTTATAAGTTAATAAATAGATTAAGAGCATCATTAGGGCATTGTTTCAAGTGTCTTAGTTGTTCTTTGTTTATTTTGTTATCTAAATGTAAGTAATGATGTTATAGGTGCACCCAACGACCAAGAAAAACCAGAACATTATATTTGTCTGTTATAACTCTATAGGTGAGTACCGGTTAACCTTAGCATCATAATAAGAATATGATATAACCAATATGAATATTAAAACTAAAGATTGAATTGTTGATCATGTATTATAAAATTGAATTGAGTTATGGTATGATATGCAACCATGTTAAAGGCTTGAGTAGGCTATCTTTGTTATGTTATGGCTTGAGTAGGCCAACTTTGTTATGCTATGGCTTGAGTAGGCTAACTTTGTTATATGATGGCTTATGTACGCCAAATGTGTTAGTGCCGGAAATTTGTTAAAGTTGTTTGGAGCCAGCTTTGTCTGGATCTGGTTGGGGCCTTGTGCCATCAGCTATGATAAACGATGATTCGTCGATAGCGAATCTTTGGTTCTGCAGAACCTCCGTCCCCCAACTTGATGATGATAAACTCTCAGTTCTCGTTGATCCCGATGGGGTGAGTTCCCCGTTAACGCAATGGTGGACAGTTATCCACTTATCCACTGACGCGGTGGAGGTATTCGGTTTCCCCAGTTAGGATCATTGAGCCGGGTTAGCTACCTTGCAAGATGTGATTCCTGCTGACTACACCGGTGCTTTGCTATGTGTTAGGATTGACTTGTTTGTTGATACGTGATAGGATATTTTTGTTATGATACTACTGCTTAACTATTATTCACTAGCTATTTATAGATAACCCTTTCCATGTATCCTTCCTATGCAGGTAATTAGTTATGCTGGTGAGGTGGGTACTTGCTATGGATTACATATCGGTTTTGGGAACACATTTGCAAGCTTTTGAATACTTTTGCATATATTTTTGTAATGGTTGGCCAATATTTAGTAACACTGGTAGTTTCTTTTGTTGCAACTTATTTAATAGGTTGTAAATGTTAAATTAGATAAAAAATGTTTCCAGTGTGTCGGCTGTAATAAATTTTGATAAAACAGGTTATGGAAACGTTGTATTTACAGCCGTATCTACGCAGTTTCAAAACTCGGATTTAAATTTTAAAAATAGCTTCTAAATTTTACGGTGTTACAAGAACCAAGATTTAGTGTCGACACTGTATATACTAGCTAGATATGGGTTGCATTTTGGTGTGGGTTGTATTTTGATTTAAACTCCACCGATCCTTATGCCTCCGTCAAGAAATAGAAGATTTAGAGCCGACCCCATGTACATACTAGCTAGATCTAGGTTACATTTTGGTGTTCTTGTGGGTTGCATTTTGATTTATCCTCCACCGGCCCTCATGCCTCCATCAAGAAATGGAAAAGAAATGGAACCACGATTTGGGTTACATTTTGGTGGCCTGGTGGGTTTCATTTTGATTCAACCTCCACCGGCCCTGTCCAACTAGTTTGTTAGTAGGTTTCATATTGGTTTGCTCATTTTGAAAATGCATCAAGTAGTTGTATTTTATGTTTTTATTTTCAAAATGTAAATTCCTTTTCATGTTTGTAGCTGCAATTTGAAATGCATATGGTTCATATGTATTCATTTTTCATTGTTTGATGCTTGTAGTTTAGTGTTTATACATGTATTCGGCTAGTAAATTGTTTAGTAACCGATACATCCTAGATGTGAAAATGTAATCTAATGGGATATTGCAATTTTGAATTATTGAGATCTGTTTTATCAAGCTTCTACATCTTCAATCCATTTTTTTATCGTTTAGATATTTACGCATATTCGTAATTGCGTTTTCAAAAAGATGTCATAAAAATGCGAAGAGTGGTCTCGGATTAAAGAGGATGAAAGTATGATTCTAGTGGTATAATTTTTTTGTTCAAAATCTTAAACATGAATTAAAGAAGATGCAAATCATTTGAATGTTTAATGCAATTTTTTAAAAATAATGGAGAAGTCCCGGAAGAAGAGAGGAAGGTGCGTGTGTAGTGTTGAAATTATGTTTCCCAATTTTGTCCTTCTGGCTGCTACATTTTTGCACTACGATTGTTCTT
>JAUEJL010004774.1:0-10299 GCA_032274825.1 Drosophyllum lusitanicum | reverse complement strand
GGGAAGTATGCAATTTATATATTTGAGAATTAATATTAATATAATTAAATATTTTAGTAGAAGGTACATCGTTCCTAGGAAGTTGGTACTTCGTACCGGAAGCGAACCGAAATGAACCTACCCCTATCGTACCGGGAACTTAGAGACCTAGCGAACCGCGTTCCCGTACCACGTTCCCGTACCGGAGCGTTCCGCGAACCATGTGACTATGGTCTATATAGTCCATTGAAGCTGTTTTGCTTGTTGACTTCTTGTTCTAATGTTGTTTCAGGTTACAAATTGCATTGCTTCCTATGCGTTTGCATCTTCATCAAAATCAGCTTGAATTCCTAATTAGCTTCTTTGGAGGAAAGGGTTCATCTCTTGATCATTCTCAGGATATGGGTGAATCAGATTCACCACAGCATAATGCCATTAGTCTCAATAGCCATAGCATAATAGAGGAGGCATTACTTCCCTATTTTCAGGCAAGTTAACAATACACACACAGAGTGTATTATAAAGCATTTGGTTCAATGTCTTAGTATCTTAATTTTAAGGAATTTGAAGTTGCCTTTATTACCCTCCTATCAAATTAAATGGAAACCTATGATCAAATTAAATGGAGTCAGTTAGATGGTCGTATACCATTTAATAACTAAATGTTGCGTAATTAAAAATCTTTAGAGAAATAAAGTCGATGCAAAGTTAATTCCAAGTTATAAGATGTTAAATACAAATCAAAAATCAAATGAAATGAATATCTACTAAAAACATCTATAAACATTCAAATGACTCGTACAATCAAAATGAAACAGAATAATAGCTGCTCCTTTGCGCAGTATCTGTCTGTGTGTATGCCCTGAAAAACAGTAATAATTATTTTCTTCTAGCTTACGTGAAGATCTGAAATAGAGTACAAAACCAGCAAGCTCCTCAAAGTTAGGCTGTCATAATCCCATAAAGGCAGCGAAACTAACTAGAAATATTCCCAAGATTAACAAGAAATAGTCATCCTAATTCTAAGATGATATAATCAATACCAAAGAAATTAGGAATCTGTCTACACTATTGTTTATAATTATTGTATGTGTTCATACTTGGCTATATCTTTATTTCAGAAGTTTAGCATATCACCTGTTGTTGTTCGGGTTGACTACATTCCTTCTCGTGTTGACTTAGTTGCATTGGGTCATGGGAAATATGTGGAGCTTGTTAATCTATTTCAGTGGAAGGTAATATCCATGGCTTCTTTCTGGACCTATTCAATTATTTATTTCTTTCTATAGCATGATATAAATAATTATTGCCTGTACAGATATCTGAGAGAGGCCGTATTGTATAGTAGTTATTTATATAATCGGTTAAGGAAGTAACCATTTTGTTTTCAGGGGGTAGAGTTAAAACTTAAACATGTTGAAGCTGTTGGTGTATACGGGTGGAGCAGTGTCTGTGAGACAATTATTGGCGAGTGGTTGGAAGACATTTCTCAAAATCAGGTATTATAGATATATACTTTATGTCCTTAACAATAATATGTAAATAGATTAGTGCATGGTTACAGTTTTACATTTTACAGATTCATAAGCTATTGAAAGGCCTTCCTCCAATTCGATCGTTGGTTGCGGTTGGTTCCAGTGCTGCAAAGTTGGTTTCTCTACCTGTGAAGAATTATAAGAAAGATCGCAGAATAGTTAAGGGTGTGCAAAGAGGTAATGAATGGATGAAAGCCACCTTATTTCTTGTTTATTTAAATGCATCATCCTGCTATGAACAACAATTATAAAATTTATTTTGATTTTATCGACTTCTAATAGGTGCAATTGCATTCTTGAGGAGTGTGTCACTTGAAGCTATTGGTTTTGGAGCGCATTTGGCAGCTGGGGCCCATGCCATCCTCCTCCAAGCTGAAGACGTAATTTCAACCAGTCCAACCTCTGTATCAGGCATTACAAGGACCAGAGTGAACCCTAATGTAAGATCTAGTCAGCCTAAAGATGCCCGACAAGGAATACAACAGGTAATCAAGAACAAATGTTACATTTATATTTGCGACGCCTTTACAAATCATTGAACATTTTCATTCATTTGGAACAGGCTTTTGAGACCATAACCGATGGTTTTGGAAAATCCGCTTCTGCCTTAGTCCAGACTCCCGTGAAAAAGTATCAACGAGGGGCTGGTGTAGCATCGGCTTTGTCTACTGCTGTTCAGGCAGTACCTGGAGCCGCCATAGCCCCTGCATCTGCCACTGCCCGAGCAGTACACTCTGCTCTTCTTGGTGTCAGAAACAGGTTAGTGTCTTATTTTTTTGCATGATCAAGTTTTGAGAACCTTGTATTAACATGATGGCTGACATTTGCAGCCTTGATCCCGAGCACAAGAAAGATTCAATGGATAAATATCTAGGCACAACTCAGTCTCAGCGTCCTTGATTGACATAAAAGGTTATACACCAAAGCAATCAAGTGTGAAACTAACCAACTCCTTCAGTGAGAAACAAGATGAATTCATAGCAACAGATTGAGCACCCCATGGAACGACAAGCAGCAATTTTGCTATCGTTTTACTGTGACATCACGACTCCTGACAAAAGCTCATGTGAATGTAGTCGAGTGGCCTTGCCTGCAAGTGGAGATTGTCCTGGTTAAGGTGGGTGCAAGACTCATTGTTAGCTTTGATGTGTACATAATAGGTGATGATATTCAATTAAAGTGAAGATAATAATAGTATATGATATATGTATATGTATATGCGAGAGTGGTTTGTTTGTGGTTGTTCATGCCAGCTTTTAGAACTGGTAATGGTGGTGGGATTTTTTTTGCAGGTATTATGTGTTGATAAATTGCATTTCTTGAAGCCTGATGATGTATAAAATTCAACATTATTTGTACATAATTTATGAACTGAATTTTTTTTATTTGTGTGCCTCTTTGTAAATAGGATTTGTTTAAAATGTAAGTAAAGTCACCTGCCAATTCTAATTTGGTTAAAGTTTGAAAATTACTGAGAAACTCTTGTACTTTGATCCTAATCACATTCATAGAATTAGAGTAAACTCTCTCTCACTCTCCTATTTATTCTTTTACCTTTTTACATTTATCATATATACACATGGATCCAAAGAGAGTGCGAATTTCACCACTCAACATCCGGGCAACAAACGATGCTTATGAGTTCAACCCCACAATCTTCCGACAATCCATTCGGCGTCTTCTGATGCACATCGTCGTTTCAGCCTCAACAATGACGATGATGGGTTTGAGGAACCTCATCATTTAGCTCAACGATATCGGAGTCAAAAGAAGAATAATTTAATCTTTTAGCGGATGAATTGATCAAATTTAATATTGCAAACAACCAACTTCTAGAGTTGCATAAAGAAGGAATTGAACTAAAAAAGAGGACGGTCTTGAAAGAGACTTCCAACAATTTCTCATACCGGAGTATGGTCGGTCATCTTACGGAATTATGTGCCAAGATAAAAGCAAATGGGATCGATTTATTTTTATCTTTTTAATTTAAAATTATTAGTTTAAATTAATGAAGAATTTTAATTCCTAATTATTTTTGTATTAATTTAAAAGCGTACACTTATTAATAAAGATTAAAATAACCATTAAAAGAAATACAAAAAGTTTTAAAAAAAGAGTAAACTACTGAAGTGGTCCATGTGGTTTGACAAAAGTTGCTGGTTTGGTTCCTTAAGATCAAAAGTTACATTACATGTCCCTATGGTTGTATTTTTGTTACTTGTTGTGCTTTTGACTAACAAACATCCAATTGGGTTGTTAGTTGTCTTTTAGTGCAATACGGAATAAGGATTTATAGATATATAACATTCTTGCACTAAAAGACAACTAACAGCTAAATTGGATGGCTGTTAGTCAAAAAGACCAAACAAGTAACAAAAATACAAACATAAGGACATGTAATGTAATTTTTGATTTTAAAATACCAAACTAGTAACTTTTGTCAAACCACAAGGACCATTTTTGTAATTTACTCTTAAAAAATGAGTGAAAGAAAGATGGATCTTTCCAAGTTAGAAAGATTGAAGGAAGAGTGATGTACTATAGTAATACTGAATAAAAAAAAGGATGCGAGTAGGGAAAGACTAGTATACCTCACAGTCTAGGAGATTATATAAAGACATTATGTTTTAAGTTAAAAGAAAATGAAAAAAAATGAAATTATACTTCGTTTGCTTCCCAATTATCCCATATTACAGGAGACGTGTTTCGAACAAAATAAGTAATACTTTCCCTTTCCTTTCTTTTTCTTTTATTCAATTTGTCAAAAAAATAAATAAATTCTAAAACATATAATTAAATGTTTCCTTTCTTTCTTTTAAAAATTAACCTGAGAACACATCATAAGACTAGTCGGTTAGTGTTCTCCTATGCATCTCTCAACTACCTTTCTTTTGGTCGTTAGGTAACACTTCTTTCCAAGTCTTATTATTTTGGCCACATAGAATTAAAAAAAAAAATCAAAATCAAAATCATGAATAGTTCTACCATACAAAAAGAGCAAACCATACAAAATTGCAATGCAAACATACTACCCTTATTTTAAAAGGCAGAGCACACCATTATACCTTATGTCCACTACATTACTAGAACTCATGACTATTGGGAACACCTTTCTAGTACCTTAGTGCCGCTATGCTACAAGCCTTTTCGTAAACATACGTGCTACTTACTAAAATTTGGAATTTGCAACCATTTTCATTCATTGTAAACCCTAAAAAAAACACATGACATGTAGTAATCATGTCTGACATAAATATGGATACTCGAATTTAATGTAACAAAACACATTTAATCATCAAGGTAATGTCAATGAAATCTCACTGGAGCAACTTAATCCCAAAGCTTTCTGAAGCTACCAAGCTGCCTCTCTTGGAGCCTTGTACAAATATAAATACAACATAAAAATCCTATAAGATTAATCTTTATTATTTTGTTTTGTTCCCAAATGAATGCATGCCCTGATGTTGCGCCAGCTACTTCTATGACTGGGTTTACTTCACCAACAGTCTTTCCTTGTTCACTTTTTTACAGAAAAGTTGGTTGCTCGAATATTACAATAAGCCGTAGATGAATCTAGAAGAAGTGATCTAATCTCACCAAAACCCGAATACAACAATTAAAATAGTAAACTTTCGTGAGTCAAGGTGGTTTTCCGTTATCCAGATCCTCCATTACATCAATATCCGTGCGTGAAGTGATCTTCTGGACGTAACCTGTTAAGGGTAAAACTGAAGATGAAATCCACATTCAAAAGGTCAAATATATGGACCAAACCCAAGACTGTTTTGTTCCTCTACTTTTTCATCAAATATTTATCCCTTGATGTTTACCCATTATTAAATTCTGTTATTTATCCCAGGACTAACAGAATCTTGGTACATCCTAGATTACAAGAACACTCTAGCGGCAAACTTCTAACTGACTGCTTGTAGTATGAGACAAATACCGAGTTCCCTAGAGCACAAGCTTTCATCATAGAACGATACTGAAGAAATAAAATTCAAAGCTAAATAAAACATAATACCTATCCCTTGGCATGGTATGCATTTGCAAGCAACTTCCTTTCCTCTTTTGTTGTAGTAACTGACGAATCCTGATCCTTGACAACTACGGCATTTTCCAGTCCATTCATAAACTACGGTCTTACAATCCTAAACAAAAGTTGCACAAAATCAGTACCAACTGATGTTTTCACGCACTTTTTCTTATTTTTCTTTACAAACAACTAAGTAAATGATCAAATAATAATTAAATGAACCTAGACTCTTGTTAGAAAGAGGAACCATTTGAAATGAAAACTCAATACAGATCTGATCAGACATGTCACATGTTACAAAGACTTGATCACTCAAATGAAGATATTCTAGAAACAGAGGCCTTGATCCTTTCAAATCAAAAGGATTATTTCTAAACTTAAAGAACCCATGAAACCTAAATCTGTACAATTGCTGATAAGCATATCAAAATTCGTTACTCTCTAAGAAGACTGGATTTCATGCGGACATTTTAACCAACAATTGTAACTTTAAAATGAAAATAAAAAACAATTTGATTGGCAAAAATGCAAGAAAATGGGCTTAAGCTAATGAAACTCTTACCAACTAAAAAAAGGTATCTCGTGCAATCTTGACAACTAGAATGATCTTTTTAGTAATTTTGAAAGTATAATGGTTAGTAATCCGTCCAATTAACCAGCAGTGATTAGAAATGATAGTCATTCACATGTACGCACATCTGTGAATCATTGTATGCTGAAAGCATAAGTTAGAAATCCAAAGACCAAAAAGTATCTTTACACTTTGTGATTGTTAACAAGTTTATAGTAGTTCGCAGTGTTCTATCGCAACCTCAGTTGCAATACTTGTTTTTGTGAGTTGAAAAGCAGATCAATTCACTTCAGCAATCAAACTGAAGCTCTTCATTTAGGTCACTGATGGAATTACCTCTAGCAGAATCCTAAAGAAAGATTTCGCATACAAGATAACATAGATCTAGACAATGTCATGTATTATCAAATCCAAATCTAACTCTAAAT
The DNA here is from genome assembly GCA_032274825.1 of Drosophyllum lusitanicum. Classification (NCBI taxonomy): domain Eukaryota; kingdom Viridiplantae; phylum Streptophyta; class Magnoliopsida; order Caryophyllales; family Drosophyllaceae; genus Drosophyllum; species Drosophyllum lusitanicum. The sequence goes on along the minus strand of JAUEJL010004774.1, from coordinate 3,750 downwards.
TCAACCATGAACAGAAGTTTAATTTCTAAAAGAAAACACCAATACCTCAATAATAGGATCGCACCGTAACCTCTGGTCGATAACATCAGGAGATACAGGTGAAGTATCTGGATACGTCATAGGGAGCGGCAGAGGATCGTCATCATCGGTCAAGTAACTCTCACGGTCACGCGACCATCTCTCCTTCGCGTTAACTTTGGTTGCACTACTATTATTATCGTTACCTAAGTTACGAGTACGCTTCTTCTCCACGGGAGTGGGGGCACCCACGAAGTCGTTGCTTTTGAGTTTGCCGGAGGAGTCGGCTACAGCTGACAAATAGGAGGACCAGCTGAGGTTATCGGAAGCAGCGCGGGGGCGGTGGAGGGTGGTGGGAGGTGTTAGGTAGGGCGTAGTTAGGGGTTTGGTGAAGATGGAATTAGGGTTTATCGGCAACATTCAATTGGGCTATGAGGCGATAGCGAGCATGTAAAGGAGTGGTTGTGTTTTGTGATTGTTTAGGTGGACTGGAAGAAGGTCTGGACGGTGGAACAATGAGCGCAGGTTGGAGGAGGCGATTGGTGGTGGTGCCGTCGGAGGTGGAGGACCCGGATTGCGAAAGGAAGCGGGTTAAAGATGGACGCAAAACATGATCCGAATATGGTATGAAGTATAGATCTAATTCGACTTTGACTCAGAAAACTAAAATAAAATAAGAGCGTGTTCAGTATAAAGAAATAAGCAGTGTTTGATACAGAGAAAAGAAATGGGGAGAATTGGTTTCTTCACTCATTTTTATTTCTCCCTTCCCTTTGTATTTTCATTTCTCTTCAAATTGTGGAGAAATGGAGAGAAATGACAGCCAATGTCTACTTATTATCGTCGATGTCCGGTTGTGATGTGTTTCCGGTGTTCTACTCATCATCGACGACATCCGGCGAGGCGGCCAACGCCGCAACCGTCGTCCGGCAACTTGAGCCACCATTTCTCTGTTTCATTTCTTTGATGATACCAAACAGAGGAATCAATTCCAATTCTTCACACATTTCTATTTCTCCCCATTTCTATTTCTCCCCTATTTCTATTTTCATTTCTCTCAATTATTTTTTCTCTCTACCAAACACCCCAATAGTTTCTCTTGTTTGGAAAAAATGGTTATAGTTTTAGGAAGAAAAATGGTTTCTCCACCTATTTTCATTTCTCCTCTTCAAATTGCAAAGAAATGGAGAGAAATAACAGTTGATTTCTACTCATCATCGTTGATGTCTAGTTGCGCTGTGTTTCCGGCGTTCTACTCATCATCGTTGACGTCCGGCGAGACGGCTAACGCTGCAACCACCGTCCGGTGACCTGGGCCACCATTTCTCTGTTTTATTTCTTTGATGATACCAAACAAAGGAATCAATTTCAATTCTCCACACATTTCCATTTCTCTCCATTTCTCTCCATTTCCATTTCTCTCATATTTCCATTTCCATTTCTCTCTATTTCTTTTCTCTCTACCAAACACCCCGGCACGGACACGAATATAAACAGATTTTAGTTGAGACGTATAATAAAAAGGTTGAGTTCAAGTTGACTTGTGTGCCACGTATAATAGATTGATAAGTAATTTTCACGGGTTGACACACTAACCTGTTTAATATTTATATAGATTTTTTTCTTTTTCATACGTAAACCAAAATTTGATGTAATTATCATTCAGACGCTTACAATTCACATTTTTTATACTCTTAGTTTGTGAAAAATCAAGCAAGAAAACTCTTAAAAAGTAAGATTTTTGGCAGCTCATATAACCTTTAAAAATGCTGATTTTCCAACTTGTTGATCCTTTTACAACCTATCAACCCTTTAATAATCCACCAAATTGCAATGACCCGGCAACACGCTAACCCGTATAATTAAACGGGTTACGTATGTCTCACATATACAGGTTAGTGTTTAGAATCCTGACACGAATAAATAAACTGGTCGGGTTCGGGTCATGTGTTTCTGACACGCCAACCCGCGAATCTGTGACACATCAACCCGAACACGATACGATTGTTACCCCTAATTAACACTACGTACACACAACGCACTTGATGGTTGTGTGATCTTGAGTTTATTTCTTTTGCTTGTATAAAAAGGAGTATTGTTTAGTATAAGTATTGTATGATGGTTGTTTAATTGTTAGTATGATAAAAGATAAGGCTGACATGACATAATACGATAATGTAAAAGATACAATCCTTTATATCAGTTTGCAAACGGATTAGCTAAAAGTGAATAAGGCAAAAGATTTCCCTCAATTTCATATTTTATAGTTCCAATTAGTCCGCTCGATCTAAAATCTCGTACTTCCAACACCGCTTAGTTGATGGGCCATTGTTAATTTGTTAGTTTCGGGGATTTTGTTTTCGGTGTTAAAGTCGAGGTTTGCTAGTTTCGAGTTTACCATGTGATTGTCGTTAAGTGGCTTGCGAATTTTGGATCTTGGTAGTATTCGTTTGGGTATTCTCGTTGTAATGCTAGCATATTGCTACTTTTATTTGATATATTGCCTTTCAATAAAAAAAACTTATTCCGAATATATCTAGATATAACCTAATACCCTTTTTCGTTTTGCTTTAATTATATAATATAACATTTATCTAATTTTTTGGGTAAAACTTTAAGAAATATATAAATTTTATAGTATCTGTAATCGGTGTTGTCATACTCGTTTATGCTTTATAAACGTTTACTTATTTAGAACAACATTTACCATGTATCCTTCTTTTTATAGTAAAAATACATATATCTGATCAAACTAAACTACCGTTTATTATATAAATTAATTAATTTTTTTAACAGCTAAACACACACTCACCTAATTTTACACCATATAATTAATTAACTTGATGCGTGATTTACGGGACTTAAAAAAAATTAGATATTCTACATGAGTTAAAAAAATCCATTTAAGGATATGAAATAGTGAAATACTATTGACAAGAGCAAATTATAATATTATCACGAACACAATACAACCCATCGAGATTAAAACCATATCGAAATAAATTTCCCCGTTTATTATTACTTCTTTTAAAAAAATCTTTACATTTTTAGCTAATAAAAGTTGAGTTTACACGGTTGCTCAGTTGTTTTTTCTAAAATTAAGATTATTTCACATTTAATTTTTTAAAACAAAAGGTTGTAAATTAGTTCCTTATTTTGAAAAATCGCACTCTATTAATAATTTATTTTGAAAAATCGCACGCTATTAGTCTTTTATGTTAATCATCAAAGAACTAATAGTGTGCGAATTTTTTAAAATAAGGAGAATGTTAACCACAGCCTTTAGGGCTATAGATAAAAGTAAAAAAAGATGATTATAATTTCTAAAAATAATAATAATAACTCATGATTCATAATCAACCTTCCATGTTTATAAAAAAATCTACATAAATCATCTTTTAATTAATATTCAAACTTTTCATATATGATATACGATTACTATTTTTAAAAATTAAAACAATATTTTATTACACTTATCTATAGCACTTAAGACTGTTGTTAGTATTTTCTAAAAATAAAAGACTAAATTTATAACTTCTAGATTTAAACAATAACTTCTAAAACCAAACATGAAATAACCTTAATTTTAAAATAAGACGCCTAATTTTTTTTTGGAACGGCAACAGAGGCGAACTAGACGAAGCTTCGACATAGTCATCACCCCGTCTAGCAAGCCAATAATTTTATAAAAAGAACTAGCAAGATGCTAGCAACAAAACGTCAATACATGAT
>JAUEJL010004763.1:0-10299 GCA_032274825.1 Drosophyllum lusitanicum | reverse complement strand
CAAGTTGTCACGTTTTGCTATTGTGTGTATCGAACTTTAAAAGTTTCTATTGTGTGTATCAAACTTTTAATTTGTTACTATTGTATGTATTTCGGATCCATAAAAAAGTAAAAAAAATTACAAGTTTAATACATACAATAGAAAGTTTAATATACACAATAGCGACAAATTAAAAGTTCAATACATACAATAGAAAATTTTAAAGTCCAATACATACAATAGCAAAACATGACAACTTGAATACATTTTGGTGAACTAAACCCTTAAAAAAATAAAAAATAATTGGGTTCTTTTTATTGAATGTGATATGAGAAATGTTATGTCATTTGATGACAACAAGTATATCATGTTCGCGCATTGCGCTAGGTTGATTTAAATAATCAAAGTCATAAAATTTTAGTTTATATATAATATAATAGATAATATGGTTGTTCGAATGTAGTATATATACATATTATTTAGTTTGATAATGTGATCTACGAAGATAAAAAATAGAGTTGTTTTTTAGCAAACTGTAGTTTCTAAAATTGTTAATTAAACTAAAATGAATTGTTGTAATTTGTTGGAGGTGCGACTGTTTCCTAAAAAACTTAAAAAGTGTGTATTTTTAAGATTGCATATCTAATTTCATTTATGAATATTTTTAACTTTGGATTATTACTCTCTTTTGTTTGTTTTTAAAGTTAAAGACCACTTTGTATGACATATCAACATGCCTACATTTTTCGAAAACTTATTTGTCTACTATGTCATCAATTGTGATAATATGAAGTTATTATTAATATTGTAAAGAACTAATATCTAATTCATTTTAAAATCATGTAAGAGACATGTAAAAAGCTATAAAGTTGAAATATAATTTATTTATTTATTTATTTATAGTTTGATTATAGATGCTAAATTTGAAGTATAAATAAGAATTTTATTACTTTATATTGAAAAAGAATCATTTTGAATGAGTTAGAAAACTTGTGTCACATATATAAACTAAGAAGCCAATCATAACACTTGATGATATCTCCAAAAAGATGTTAATAAAAACAATAAATATCTTTAGTATAAACATAGATATATTATGTTCATAGATGCTATAATTTAAATAGACATGTTTACATATGGTTGCGTGTATCATATGCAAAATCATACCTTTTGTTGTACTAAACTTTTAGAAGTTATATTTAAGTTTGCTTACACACAATAGAAAATTAAGATAAATTTGCTACATAAATATCTTAATAAAAAGATGATGTTTAAGAATTTGTTACATACAATATATATCTTCAAGTAATATACATACAAAGTAAAACATGTATGGGAAAATGTTAGGTGATGCTAGCACCTTTTTACATACAATATTTATCGTCTAGTCCTATGTTGAATTTCTCACTTACGTATCTTACATGCTTGACATATTTACTTATAATCTTAGTTTTAGAGTTTTATACGGTCTAATTCGGCCCAAAAACATATTTAATAGTTGTAGGAATAAAAAAAAATTATGATAATGAAACTATATATTATGTTATGAGGTAAAATGTAATCTTATATAAGTTGAAGGTGAAAAATAAAAATATATTTATGGGTGAAAATTAAAAATTAAAGATGAAATGTAATTTATATAAATTAAAGGGTGAAAAATAAAAATTTATTAGGGGGGTAACATAAAAATTGAAATGAATAGTGTATTTTTTGTAAATTGATTATAAGGGATAATTGATATTCTTTATAAGTGGGCTCACATCCTACTATATCACAAAGACGACTCTATCAAAATTCAAAATGGCTTGAGGCCCGGCCCATAATTTCCATTGATGTTATACAGGTGTAAATTGTAACCATGTCATACTATATCATCATATCATTATACTCGTTAAACTCAAAATCTGAACTATATATTACGTAATTTATAGAGAATGGTTCTACAATACACACATACATACGCATATATGTGGGTGTGTGTACGGGTAACGAACTAAAAGAGACGAAATCCAGTACACGATTTCCTACCAGATTGGTAAAGAGAGAGAGAACATCTTTCGCTGGAAACATGACGATGACACAGCGAGTGAAAAGGAAGGCCGATTGATATGTTTTTTCTCGCCAGAAATAACCAATTATGGATCATGCATGCCAAAAATTCTTGGGTTCATCAAAAGAAATATCTACGTAGAAAAATAGTATGAATAGGGTTTGATTGATAACATAAGCTTTCATCTATAAGTTTTCTTGGGTTTTTGATACGTTGGTTTCCTACCCACTAACTCGATCACCACTAACAACCAGCAATCATAACATGCATCACTATCATTGTTGGATCTACGCAAAATTATTTTTCTAGAAATTTATTAGTTGAAAATAAAAATAAAAGGTTAACAAGAGGAAAGACTTGTGACAGGTTTGACGAGGAGGATGAAATAACAAGCCACCTGCAATGGCTATAACAAGCAAACAGCTTGCGATGGGGCATCTGAAGTTTAATAACAAGCTCGCTTTCAAAAGGTTGCGGAATTAATGTTAACATAGATTAGTTTAATACGTAAAATCACTTTAAGGGAATAGTTTGGATATAGTGTAGCTTCGATCCAATAATTTAATGGTGTCGATCAACTTAAATCTAAGTCATTTTTAGGTTGGTTCCAGTGTTTTCAAGATGTGATATGTCTGCAAATATTTAATAAAAACAAATAATACACATTATAATTTTAAATATACAAGTAAATTTTTACTGCTGAATGTACAAGAGTTGTGAAGCATGCCGCCCTTTCGGCTCGGTCATGGGGCACACATCCGACCCATAATTACCTCTTGTCGGGTCAAATCGACCCAAACTATTCACCCCTCCTCGAAGCATACTTCCAACCGCCATAGAATCCGACATCCGCCGCCGCCCCCCGCCGACACCAATCTTATACTCATTTCCTGCCACTCTCACCGCTTTATGACTCGTACAACCGGAAAGTATACCAGCCCGTTTCTTTTGCTCGTCTTTATTCTCCGTAATCTGACCGTTTCTGCCGGAATTCCTCCAACCGCCGCCACCGCTTCGTATCTCCTCGAAATCGGAAACCACCGAGAAATCCGCCGCACTCGCCGTAACGACACTCCACTCTATGCTGACCTCGCTAGGCGCGTAACAGTTTGATTCGGAAGTCCGGTGAGCTAAAAACGAGCTGGTTCCGTTAGTCGAAAAGCTCTCGATCTCAAACAAATCGGAGCTGGAATCACTACCGGCATCGTTGTTGTACATTCCGCTTGACGGGATGTACACTTCGTCTTCCGTTGGAATATCAACATCCCAATCATTTAACAAGCTAAGTTTCCTTCCGAGGCTTAATCGAACACCCCCATTGTTATCACCTTCAACTATTTTACCCGCCAAATTCCCAGATTTCAAATTCGAATTCGAACTCGAATTGGAGTTCAGATCGTTCGAGTCTAATACCGGGAAGCTAAAGTAATCATTTCTAGTGTTTTTCTCTGCGAAATTACTCAAATCGATCATTTTGGTTCGCGGGTTGGAGATTTCTTTAGCTGGGATAAATCTTTTCTCGCTGATTTGGGTTGATTTCTTGTTAATACAATTGCAACCAAAACTAGCAAGAAAAGATTTGGTTTTGCTTCCCTTTTCGATCTTTCCCGGAGTCTGTTTCGTACGAGGCAACAATCCGCTGCGACTATTCCAGCTGACATTTGATCGAACACTTGGACACATGTTTGTTTGATCGGTGCTTAGTTTTACAGGGAACCTATGATCGAATTCTTCAAATCTTTCGTTCTCACGATGAATCCTGCTAATGGTATCCCTAGTATCGATGGATCTTTTATCAGTCTTGCTATCACCATCTTCGATTTCCCCTTTGAAGTACTTTTCTGCACCAAAAACACCAATCTCATCGTCTTCTTCTGATTTCTTACGATAATGCTGATCGATTGTGATATCAGATTGATTTGTGAGCTTGAGGATCATGTTTTCTTCAGCTTTGTTCAAGTAGGATGAAAAAGAAACGTCTCGAAAACTGTTTCGTGTTTGGAGTGTAAGATTGGTTTCGAAAGATGAACCTTTAGCATACACTTCCATTGGAATTTGCAGCGAAAACAAGAATTTACAGAACGATAAAGATTTGATGGGGGTTGAAGAAACTTAAATAATTAATTACAGAAAGTGAGGCTGAAGGAGATTGATGAAGAAAGCTATGAAATTTGAAAAACAAGTAGAGGGAGATGATGAGCAACTTGGCCAAATGACAGCCATTTGTGGTAGCATGAAGGAGTTATTATGTGAAGATTAGTAAGGTCCACATGCAGATGTTCATAACAAGTGAATTTGTCATATGTGAATCTTGATTTGATTTTCTTTTAAAATAATTGTATTTATTTTTACGTTTTCCTTTCAAATTAATTGAGCTGGTCGATAATTATTATCCCATAGTTTGTTGAAGCTAGTGAATGTTCTGTTTTGAAAACAGCAAACTCACACCCTCTGCGTAACACTTCATATAGTTCACTGCTCATATACATCTTAGATGGCCCAGGGGCGTACGTGTTGTCGAGGGGGATTCCGTTGAACCCACTAAACAAATTATTTTGTATGATTTTATTAGTATAATTTAAACTAAAGTTTAGTTATGAATTCAATGATTATGTTTACGAACATGACTAATTTTAGCTATGAACCTCATCGAAATGTAATTATAGCTCCGCCGCTCATATTAATATATTCTTACTGAAACTAAAATTAAATGAACAAAAAAGCCAGAAACCAAATATTAAGGTGACGTTTGGTTCGTTGGAATGTTAAAAATTGAAATTGAAATTCTAAAGATATGACATGTGAATTCCAATTCCTTAACTAGTGTGTTTGGTAACTTGTCTAAAGAATTGAAATTTAAAGGCGAGAGAACTTGTGACAATTGAAGCCCATTACCACCACTCCAAAAACACCGTCAACACCCTACAGTCACAACCCCCACAATCAGCGCCCTAACTACCAGCACACTCGAAGTCGCCGGTCACCACCCCACCATAATCAAAGTTGCCGCCCTAAACTGCCACCACAATCGGAGGTTGTGACAAAAGAAGTCGGCACCTCAAATCAAAATCGCCGCCCTAAATCAATGGATGAAAGGAGAGATGTTGTCGGGAAACACCGTCAATGGCGAAGATGATGAAGACGCATGGTTTTTCAACCGAGAAAGACGACGAAGAACCGAGAACTATGGCGGTGGGTTTCTTCGACCTAGAAAGGCACCAATCTGTAAAGAACAAGATGAGGGTGAGATATTTGACGTAGGGTTTTATCGTTCCGAGAACTACGGCGACTTGGGGCGGCAATCAGTTACCGTCGACGAGTGGCCGGCGAGGTTGGATGGTGAGGTTGGGTGGTGAGCAGATGAAGTGGAAGAAGGTGATGAAGGAAAGTGAATTCCATTCAACTTAGGAAGGAATGTGAAATCCCACATTTGATGGAAAGTTTCTTTTATTTAGGAATCATTTTCCTTAACTTTGAACCAGGATTTCGTTCAAATTGGATTCTAATTCCTAAGAATTCTCAAGAAATCTCTCCAATCAAACACTACCTAATAATATTCTTTTCAAGTTAAAAAAAACTAGTTGGATACCAAAGAATTATCTATTAATATTAATTTAAAAAATAGAAAAAAGTGGTGGTAAAAACTAAAAATAGATTAAGAAAAAGTTGCCGGCCAAGTTAATCCGGACCCTTTTGAGTTTTGATCCATCATGAAAGTTCAACTTATTTGACTTTACTCGATTTTAACTTATTGCTTTATCGGTTTAATTTAAATCATGCCTTTATTGGACTTCATAAAATAGCATAGATATCAAATATAAGTGTTAAAATCAATAAAAAAGATAAATGATTTTAACATGTTAGAATTTAATGGATTTAATGAGTAAGAGGACGAAGTACAAAAATTTAGTATAAAGAAATAAAAAATTTCAAATATAATATTACAAATGATAAAATAAATTCTTACCCGGTGGAGTAGCTTGTCATGAGCCCCCCATCATCATCCTTCTCTTCTTTCCGGTGATTGCTCGTCATCTTCTTCACTTGTTATCTTTGTCACGGTCCTTGATAAGTTCATTCCATTTTTTTGAAGAGGAGATGATGCTTTTTATCAGAGAAAAATAAAAAGTAAAAAAATGAATACAATAATGACAATCGCTACCGTATGTATTTAGCCATGGATCAGTGATGTTGATATGACAGTCATTGATTATCGTGATAACTTTCGACAATCTTATAGACCGGACAAATGATTTATAACCAACATTATGTCAAAAGCATCTCGATTCCCTTCACTCTTACTTTATCTTCACATCATTTGTAGTTGTTTTTTCTAGCGATAACTTTAATTCTTGTTCACTTTTCAAGCTTATTTCTTCATTGTTATTCACAATGACTACAGGTACAAAAGGTTGTGTGTGACATTAGCTACATACAAATATATAATACGATAAAATGTGGTTTTTGGTAAACTTGTAACAAGAATGACGGTTAAGTACAGAAAGGATTCCTATAATTCTATCATACTCATAAACACTTTACATAAAAAGATGTTATATTCGTTCTAAAGCTTTCTAATTTAAAGTGCCTGTAAACATAGTAACATCAAATTTACAGTAGTAACTATGAAAAACTTACTATTGGCTTCTCAACTTGGTATATATCATAGTGTTTTAAAACATGTATAAACCTCGACAGTGTTTGATGTTACAAAAAATCTGATATAAACAACTCGCCGCTTCTTTTGTTAGTTTGCGAGTTTGTTTTGTAAGCAGAATACAGGCCATGATAGCGATCACATTACATGACAAACATTCTTGACTTGTGATCCATGGTGGGCACTGTTTTCTGATAATGCAAAATGGTCATAAATGAGCAGAGGAGACATGCATTCATAATACGATGGTGTATACAAACCCCACCATTAAATGACACACATGATGTGGTTTTCTTGAGACTTTTCAATGGTTTACAGCCAGAACCCTTTTACTCTTTCAACATACAAGAGATCCTATGCATATTTTTCTTCACGGATATTGGAAAGCAACAGAAAGACGAGGGTGCCAACTCAAATTGGTTGTTGCACAACGCAAATTGACGGGTTTGTAAATTTTTAAGGACGCGGCATTTTTCCAGAGCTAAAATGACCAGATTTAAAGCGATGTGCAACTTCTAGTGCACAAAGTAAAAGTCGAAGATGCATGATTGCCCTGGATCGGGTCACGCTAGCTCTGGAATAAGGATCAAGAATGATTGCAGACATAGTCTACTGTTCAGTAGAAGTTATCCAGGGTCACCAACATGAAGACAAAAAACATGCCAGTTGCCCAATTTGTCTAGAGCTCAAAACTTTGTACAAATTCAGCATGAACCCTACAACTGATTTTAAGTAATGGTTGTTTTTTGAAGTTTGAACTGTAGATATAAACTTAAAAACGTAATAATAAGAGGGACAAAACGAGGGACTTCGCAACAAAACATTTCTTAGCATTAAATTAAAAAAAGAAAAAAGGCTTTTACTTGTTTTACAGTACAACCGAAGATCATATAAAAGAACTTAACTAATCGTAGCTCAGCAACTAAAGAACATAGATCAACTAATGAAAATTTTAATGAATTACCATTTTTGGGGATTAGCGTGTGGATGTAGAGTTGGACCCAACAACCCAATATCGTTTGACAGCAACTAGGATTTTCTCAGGGACTAAGGGACCATCTTCATGATCCATTAATTTTGTATCCCATCTCATCCCTCCAATGATGCTTTTAACATTCATAAGCACATCTACTTCATCACGGAGTATGACAGCGCCTTCTGGCCTTAGAATCCGGTCCATCTCTAGAAGAATGTCTTCAAAATCACATCTGCATTAATTAATTAATTTCATCAATTACAGATTCTATGGATGAGACTAAGAGGGTGTGAAAGCAAACCACATTTATTAGAGGTGGCAAGATATGTATGTTAGGTAACGACTCAAAAAGGGACTGGTTTCAAAATACTCTCAATGTTAGTATGGGCCGTAACAGGCCAGGTTGGGCTGGAGCGACATGAAAACACTATTTGTCCATTGAATGTTTTCTGAATAATTAATGTATTAGTTACGATTACAATAGCAATTTTATTACAATATTAATACGAGACTTTAACTAAAATGATTTAGAAGGATGTATGCATTTAAAATAGACTTTGAGCAACTATCAACTTTTATGATCCATTGCCCTTTTAGCTTAATATTACGATTTGACCCATTTGAGAAAAACAAAAAAAATCCAAACCGTACCATTCGAGATAAAAAAACACAGCCCAATTTAACTCATTCATAAGTACATAGGCAAAATCACCACTACTAACAATTATCCAGTGCAGCTAACTAAGAAGAAAAGCGTGATCAACTTTTTTGACCATTGTACTTGGCTTTTTGGAAATAATTTTAAGAGTGAATTACACGGTTAGTCCTTTTAGAATTAGGGTTTTGGTCCTTTAAACCAAACCAAAACGTTGCAAACCTAGTCCTTTATTTTAAAAAATCGCACACTATTATGATGGTTAAAATAAAGGACTAATAGTGTGCGATTTTTCAAAATAAAATGACTAATCATGTGCGATTAAAAGACTAATAGTGTGCGATTTTCCAAAATAAAGGACTAAGTTTGCAACTTTTTGACTTAAAGGACCACATGTGAAATAACCCTAATTCTAAAAAGACCAACTTTGTAATTCACATTGTTCTTGTCAGAAAGCAAAATTAACACTACATTTTGTATTTGGCATCTTTTGTCCAAAATCGCTCACTCTTGCAAAGTGTAGTGTTTTTCTATGGTCATTTTGCAAGGACTATAGTCTATTTGAAACAAAAATTCGAGTATAATGTATTGAGAAGTTAAATCACTTGACATAAATGTGTTTTAAAAACCTAGAGCAACAGTAGTTGACCATGTTCAACTTACTTGTCCTTGTATAAACTGAATAAACCATTGGCATGAATGAGATCATATGTCCGTGGGTATGTTGAGAAAGCTTCACACCTGCAAAATGCACCCAAAAAGGCAAAAAGAATAAGTCAAAAGACCCAGGACTTTTTGGTCAACACTGCTGCATCAAGACTCCTCTCAATACCGAATGGTGGAATCATTTTCTGAAGAAAAATGATAGAGCCACAAACATTGAACCAAACCGGCAAATAAGTTCATTTTTTACAGGGCAAGTTGCATAAAAGAGGTAAGGAGCTTTGGTTAGATTTCTCTTTAGGGGTTCGTATTGGGGAGGTGTTTGAGGCATGATGGAGGTCTCTCACACCTTGAGCCCATGCCTCCCTCTCGTGATGGTTCACATGATGAGCCCACCCTGAGTTGGAACACCTCGGGTGATGGCTTGAATCAAGTTCTCTGCTTGTTTTTGTGGGGGCGATGGTGTGATGGAGTATGGGCCAGTACTTCAGTGTGATGGCTGAGTGACGTTCAGTGTGTTGGGGGAAAAGCCGACATGACACTGTGATGGTGCAATGGCATACCAACCCTTACGGGTAACACACTTTATTTTCACCCACAAAAGGCTCGAAACATTAAAAAAGAAAGCACAAAAAAATCCATAAAAAACCTCAAACTGTCAATAATTTGATTTTAGGTCATATGAACCACTTACCTGATCAACATGATGATATAGACTAGGGGTGTTATTTGGTTTTCAAGTGTTTTATTTTTGTAAAATAACTGATAACCGAACCAAATAAGAAATCGGGTTATCCACAATAGCACATCAATTAATAACTTGCATGTATCACTTATCTAATTTTCATCGGTGATATCTCGCCGAGATATCGGATATCGGATGTACAGAAAATATCGCTTTCAAATATCGGTCACTTATCTCGGAGGCGAGAATATCGGCGATATGGACCGATATTTTGCCGATATTTTGACTTCGATATATCGGTTTTGTAGCCATTTTTTGTAGAATGATTTTTTTTTTTGGATCTGCCAAACCCAAGCCCAGCCCAATTAATTAAACCTAAAAAGAAAGAACAGCCCTCACATACGTGATACGTCGCCAAACAACACAGCATTCATCTGCTATTCGGCTCTGCATCCTTCGACAGCCCTCACATACGTCGCCTGCCATCTTCCTTCTTCCTCCACTCTTCCATTGAAGTAACGAATTGCAATCTGGACAGTTCTTCCTTCTTCCTTCCGGGCAACAAACAGGTCACGTGGCTGTGTGTGATAGTTGTAGCCGTCAATTGTAGAGAGAGGCCGGTGTGAACTGTAGT
>JAUEJL010004752.1:0-10299 GCA_032274825.1 Drosophyllum lusitanicum | reverse complement strand
ATTTTAATCTTGTTATATATTAACTTGTTTTTTTATTTAATATTTATTAATTTATCAAAATGAAAATTTTAAATGACGCCAAGCCACCAACTTTGGAGGTAAAAAATTAAAAACTGTAAAAGTGCCGCCACTTTTATATTATAATTAGTTATTTATTTATAATTTCAAATTTCTAAATATTTTTATGTTAAATGTTTTTTGGGTTTTTTCTATTATTATTATAAAAAAATCGTGTTAAACAGGTTACATTCGGGTTATCGTGTTCGTGTCGACCCGTTTCGTGTCATTTTCGGATCGACCAATTTCTGACCCAATTCAGTTTCATGTCGTGTTTATGTCGACATAGATCGTGTTCGGTTCGGGTCGGGTTTTGGGTCGTGTCAGGATTTGCCAGCCCTAGTGAATGTAAGACATCTTGAAGAGACTTTACTCCTGTATATGATTATTTAATTTCAGCTAGTATGCTCACTAAACATTAGCTTATGTTTCAGTGTTGTGTGTTGCAGGTAGAACAGGTTCCAATAATGGTAAGACCCCAGCTCTGTGATGGTTCGGATAGCTCCGGATAGTTTGAAATATAGGCTTTGACACATCTTTTAAAATACTTGTTAACATGTATTGTAACTCTGATAACCCTTTTGGTGTTAATGAAAGCTAAAGTATTTTTAAGTTAAAAATGAAAGAATGGTGTTACACGGCCAACAAAAATTTCTTTATTTTATTTGTGCTTTTAAGATGGCCTATGAAAAAATACATACATGAATTTTGTTTCTTATGAATCTATCATATAAATAATAAGGGATGTGATAATTTCACTTATAAAATTAATTCATCCACATAAGGGATAATAAATTTGAAGCTATTTTATAACTATAAGTTACTAAAACATATAATTTTTTGAATGAATCAATTTTATAAATGAAAGAATCATCCCCAAATCATAACTATAGTGATGTCTTAAAAGCCAAATTTGTTATGTATTACCTATATTAAATATAATGTATTTAACTCTCTATCTCTCTAAAACTGCTGATCTCTTAATTTTAAGTAGTATAATAGATATATATATATCTACAAACAATTTTAACACATAGGAAATTATTTAAAGTTAAATAAATCATGGAATAGTTGGAAATTTGAAATTGTTAATTTGAACTAATAAATCTAAATAATATAAAAATAAAATAAAATTATAATAACAACACTCGGTTAGATTTTATCAATCAATATAACATTTATTGATTGGTGATAATTTAAAAAGCATCAACAAGTAATATAAAGCTAATACTTTTTAAAAACGCCGTCGATTAATTACGCGAATACAATACAACGATGTTAAACTCAGAATCGGGAGGCCATGTTCGACTTTTCTAATCGAGCGACACGTTTGACATCTTATGCACCTTCGTCCACTCCTTATATAAATAAAAAATTAATAGCTTTTTTCTTAAATAATATAATTTAAAAAATAAATATTAGTTTAAAAAAATCCATGGAGGACCATACCGCATGTTCTTAAGGGCAATTCAGTCAAAACACAATAAATTGCTCACAATCGACAATCATGGTGTGAAAATGAAGACGCTCTCTTTAAAGAAGACTCTCTCTCTCTACAAACTTTCTCTTACACACACCACCACGCGCGGTGAGCACGTCCTCTACCAAACAAAACTCGCCCCTGCTCTCCCAAAAAAGCAACAATCCAATCTTTCTGCGGTGAATTTTGTACACAAGTTCTCTGGTTCACGATTTCTCAGCGTCTGTTTCTAAGTGTATACGAAGGATTTTCGTGAATTTGCGTGTTTATAAAGCATTATCTGTAATCCCATCTGTTTGACTGATTGCTTAGCAGCAGCACCGGTACCGGCACCGACACTGGAAAATATCTTTTGTTCGGTCGAGTACGAGTTCAGATGGCGAAACGAGGATATAAATTACGTATCCTTTTTGGTTTTCGCTACGAACTTGAGATTTCTGAATTTATTTTGCCTGATTGTTACGTAGTTAGCGGCGGTTTAATTGGTTTCTCACCCTTGATTTTGTTGTCTTTTTGTTTAACAAGCTTTGATAGCTCAATTTGATTGTTTCATGGCTATTTATTTATTTAATTTTGGATTTTAGTAATTCTTTGTTTCTCAATTTGATTTTTGTAATTTTTTTTGTTTTATTATCTATTAATAGTTTCTTAGAAGATCTGTGCTACATACAAATTCAAGACTGGTAGCAACAGTATTTGATTTCAACCTGTGGTGTATTTAAAAGATTGATTCTGGCTATAGGTTTAAAGAGAGTTATGTCCAGATGTAACGGAAACATTTGAACCTGACATATTTGGTGAAATGCAAGTTCAAGCATTTAAACGTGTGTTGTTATTCATTGCCTAATCAGCTGTTTGGGTAAATAGGGTTGAAAATGTTTCAGTGATGTTAAAACTTAAAAGTTTGTTGACTACAAATGGTGTTGTTTATTTCTTGACCAAATTGAATATAGAGGAATTTGTGGCTCATACGGCAAATGTGAATTGTTTAAAAATTGGGAAGAAGACGCATCGAAACTTCATTACAGGGGGTGATGATGAAAAAGTAAATCTATGGTCAGTTGGGAAACCAACACCTACAACGGTCAGTAAATTTACTGTGAAACTATAGCAGTTTTGTTTAAATATATGGTATGATTTTACTAGTTTAAAATCATGTCTCTCTTTGTGCTCCGTGCAACAACTAGGACCTACACACCAATTTGGCATGTGCTTTCTTTAAAACAACACAAATTTGACACAGTTTCTGCTTTGCTTACTTGTGGTTACACCTACGTTGTTGATCCATATCCTGATTGCGTTTTTTACTAATTGGGAATCTACCATTTGAACAATGTTACTAGCTTAGTCCCTCAGTCTTATGCATGCCTTAAGGTACTAGGTTTTATGAGCCCTGTGTGACCAATGTGGATTCAGTGGCTTTTATTCATTTGTGCTCAATTCAGATTGGCCTAAAAGCTAATATGGAAACTTGTTATTTGGCCTTCATTGAAGTGAATTGAAGAATTTGGAGGAATAGGTGCCACGACCTTCTGTGCATGCACATGCAAGTTGATAAATAAAGAAAACATAACATATTCCATTGCATCATTAGATTTTGCCTGATTCATATGGTATGAAGTATGGCTTTACTAGGATATCTCATTCATTCATCTTCATATATATATATATATATATATATTGAGCCTCCTAATAAATTGATAACATGTAGGCTATCTATGTAATTTTCTACATCAAAACAGAGGAGAATAGTTAAAGTAGAAAAGAGAATCATTTAAAAATCTGAGAAACATTTTGTTACCTTTACTTGTATAATGAGCTTCTATTATGAGTTATTACGGAAGATCAATTACTTGCCAACTGAATATGTGACTAGGAATATATTTTCTGATATAGCTCAAACAGAAAATTTTCTATGTACCTATCATGAGCAATCAACTAGCCAACCCATACAAATAAAGCAACATATAACTCGAAATGTAGTTAAATAAAAATGATGCTAATTAATTTCAAGTAATGAACTAATGACTACTACAGAGGGAGTATTATTCGTATACCATATCATGTACCTAACTATGAATGCTAGTTTCCTTTCTGGTGTGATGCAGAGCCTAAGCGGTCACACGAGCCCCATCGAGTCTGTAGCTTTTGACTCGACAGAAGTTTTGGTAGCTGCCGGGGCTACTTCCGGCGTGATAAAACTTTGGGATTTGGAAGAAACAAAGGGTAGGTTGATTAATACTACTATGTGTCTTATGTCAAAGATAATGTCAGCAATTGCAATGAGTTGTATAAGTAAATCTGTATATCTGTAGATGTAAGATATTCACTTATCCGATCATTTCCTAACTCTTACTTGAAATGTAGTTGTTCGTACACTTAATGGACACCGGTCCTATTGCACGGCTCTTGAATTTCATCCCTTTGGTGAGTTTTTTGCATCGGGTTCCATGGACACTAATCTAAAGATCTGGGATATCAGAAAGAAAGGGTGCATTCACACATACAAAGGACATAGACGAGCAGTTAATACAATCAGATTTAGTCCTGATGGTCGTTGGGTGGTATCAGGGGGACTGGATAACGTTGTAAAGGTATGATCCCTCAGTTAAATTTGCAAATCATGAATTATTACTGTGGTTAAGTTTTTATATATATATTTTTTATTTTTGTTCGGAAAGATATGGGACTTAACAGCTGGAAAGCTTTTACATGAGTTCACTTCTCATGAAGGTCACATTAGATCAATGGACTTTCATCCTCTTGAGTGTCTTCTAGCAACAGGTACGTATACAATGACACTTTTTGAAAAGTTTGATACGTTAAAAAACAAATTTGAAAGGTGGATACACATAATAACAATTGGGGTATAGTTTGATACATTTTGGAGAACATAACCCTATTAATCAACGTGAAACCTGCTGTTATAAACAAAAAAAGAAGCAAGAAAGGCGACATGGTTTCCTTACTAGTCTTTCTAGCATGATCATGTGTTGCTTCATTTTAGTCATTTCTTTGCTTAAGTAATTCATAATTTGGCATTCCTTCTCCTATTTAATGCATATTATACTTGCTCAAATACCTGTTCCAGGTTCTTCAGACAAAACCGTAAAATTTTGGGATTTGGAGACCTTTGAATTGATTGGATCAAGTCGACCAGAGGTACCAGTTGTTGCATCTTCTCCTTATTTGTGTTGCTAAAGTAGTTTTATTTGTTTTTGTTGTTATTTTGTAAACTGTGTCATACTTTGGAAGACAAATTGCCATTGTTATTCTTAGTATTCTAGATATAAATTATTCAACTCAAGCAACAGCTCTCTTCTTATTGTCCAGGCGACAGCTGTGCGATCAATTACCTTTCATCCAGATGGGAGAACCCTCTTTTGTGGGTTAGACAGTAGTTTAAAGGTATATTATCCTATCCTGTAAAACTTTAAAAGTTTTTTGCTTTCTAAAAAGAGTTGTGGTCCAAAATATGTCATCCATTGAATTTCAGGTATATTCATGGGAGCCTGTTATTTGCCATGATTCTCTTGATATGGGGTGGTCAACATTGGGTGACCTCTGCATCAATGATGGGAAGCTTCTTGGGTGTTCATATTATCAGAACTTTGTGGCAGTTTGGGTGGCAGACATTTTGGTAGCTAGCTATAGACCCACTATATTTATATATTATAATCAAGTATTATACGTTACCAGCTAGGCTCTGTAGCGTTTTTCCCCTTCATAGTGTATAATTTTTCTTAGAGGGTAAAATGGTGATTTTTGTGGTTTGGTTGTGAAGCAGCTTAAACTGCAAGGGCATAATAGCATCTTAGCTGAGGAAAATACACGTATGCAGCCAAATTTAAATCTTCAGCAAGATTTAACAGAGAGAGTTGGGAGTCCCAGAAGGTCCACCATTTCTCTAGATGATGACACAAAGGATATAAAGAATATATATGTGGACAGTAAGTTGTTATCAACCTCATTTTTTCGTAGTAAATGAGATATTTAGTTGCGAATGCATGATTTGATAAACATTAGGGTTCAATTGAGGATGGACACGAGCTATTTTGGATAGTCTGCCTTTGAGTATATCCCAAGAAAGGAAATGCCATTTGTATGGGATTCTGAAGCAATATAATATCTTTTCGGTGGAATAAAATGCTGCCATTTTCTTGTTAATAATATTGGATATACGGGTAGTACTTGAAAGTTGGTTTAGTAACATACTCTCTCTTTCAACCTTTTGGCTTCCTTTTTGTGATTTGCTTTTTGTTACTATATATAATTTGCTGTTTCATGTCAAGCTGCAGGTATGACTCCTGTTGCTTCAAGAAAATCTGAGTCTTTACCAATGGTTTTGAACTCACAAAACCTTAAAGAGATTGACAATGTAGCTAACCATAGACAAGTTCCCGCAGCCAAATTTATCGGGCAGGCTAATGGGAATTCCTTCAGGCCTGATGACAATTCTGCAAAAGACTCGGTCAAATCCGGGAGAGATTTGATGGTGAATGAACAAGATAACGCTGATGTATCACTTAAGCCAGCTCATAGGCGAAGGCCATCTACTACCAAATTAGATATAATAGAAGGATTATCAAAAACTGTTGAATCTGGATTGAAAAGTGAATCAGATACTGATAAAGTTACGAACTTTCAGAAAAGGGTTTTAGCAGATGCTGCTGCTGCTAAAGATTCATCTGAAGAGAAGCCTCCAACTTCTACATGTATTACAAAAGAGGTTAAAAAAGAGTCAGACCCAGGTAAACTGCCACGAGGAAACCATAAATTCTCAATTGTCACTGTAGCTACTACATTGCTTTATTTCTTATGAATTACTATTGCTTTACATATCAATCTATGATGATATGTATTTTGGGAAATTATTATCCTAAGATAGGAAATATATATCAAATAGACTTAAAAAACTTAAATCTTTTAGTTCTTTATTAAGCTTATGCTGGACATGCGATGTTAAGAAAACCAAAATCATTATTGGGATATGTTCTTACATGTTTTTCATCAGATAGAGGTGTATAGTTTTTCTCCATCTAAACATGAAAAGCATCAGTGAAAGAAATCGAAGGGCCATTTGTGTCAAGAACTTCAATCTTTGACTTTGCATATTGTATGTCGTACACTGAATTGTTATTTGTAGTTCAGATAATGGAGATTCCTGGCCTCCATGCTTCATTTTCTTAATTTTCTTGCAATGGTATGTGCTCTTAACTTGCAATAGTGTCTATCATTTCAGGTGATAGGTCTGATGATTCAAACAAAGAGTTAAAATCTGTTAAATATGTTAATGGAGGTAAGCTATCAAATATTACCACGTGTTGCTCAAGTAAGCCATTAGAGGGTTTTAAAGTTTTAACTTGTGAATCATTTCTTTCCTTCATGCAGTGGCAGTTGTGCATGGAAGGACTCGCAGTCTGGTTGAGAGATTCGAGAAAAGAGAAAAATTAAATACCGATGAAAGTCAAATATCTAATCTACCTGCTCCAGTAACAACCAACAGCAACATACTTCCCACAAGGGTAAATCAGACATTTGACACCGTCCCTTGTGCAATACCTGAAGCTAGAACATCCCCAGTTCGTGTAAGGACACCTGATGATGAGGTGCTTATTGGAGAACCCAAATGTAAGACCCCCCAGATGACAGTAAAGACACCTGATGTGGTGGCTTCTGAAGCTAAAACACCCAAGATGTCCTTAAGTGCAGCTGATTTGAATGATGTGATGCCTGAAAATAGACCAGATGTGGTCTCCAGTGCAGCAACTGAGGCTAAATCGCCCCCAAGGGCCCAAAAACGTGATTTGGGCCCAAACTTGAAAAAATCTGAGGAAGCTAATTTCTCCCCTGTTTTGGTTGTACAAAGACCTAGGACTGCCCCCTCTAGTATGTTACCCGAAAAAGGTAAGGTTTCACCCATGCAAAGATCTGTGAATTCTCGACGTGTAATGGCGGAAAGAGTTAGACCATCTCCTATGCTGGTTACAAGAAGATCGAATGCTTCCCCTCGCATGACACCAGAAAGAACTAAAACCTCACCAGTGGTGGTAGTCTCAAGGCATGATACTCCCAATCGAATCATACCCGAGAAAGCTAAATCGTCCCCTTTGCTGGTAAGATTTATATTCAGTTGTAACAATCATGTTAACTATCTGTTGGCTTGTGATATCGTGGTATTATGTCCTGTAAAATTAAGAAACTTAGTTTCTAACTCTGGAAATGGCAGGATGATAGCCCACAAACTACTGGGAGAGGTTTGACATCTAAAAAAGAAGAAATTGATGATGATGTAGTGGAAAATTTGATGCAAAATCATGATGTGTTTATAACTAGTCTCCGGTCCCGCTTGACAAAACTCCAGGTAACTTTTAATTGGTTCATGTAGATTACTTACATGGAATCAACGATTCTCATCTTAACTTTTTTGTTCAACCTTTTCATATAATTTTAAAGTTATGCGTTACCCATGAATATTGTTACACTGATCTAGAACAGATCCTACTGAGCCCAGCACTTGCATAAGTAAAATTTCATGTAAAAGTTAATTGTGTGCTTTCAGGTGGTACGACATTTTTGGGAGCAAAATGACACGAGGGGTGCTATTAACGCCTTGAGGAAGTTGCCAGATCATGCTGTGGGTATTCGTTGCATAATTTTAGTGGGTTACTAGTCTCTATTTCAGGATATATCATCTTAAATTTGACTGTTTTTCCAGGTTCAGGCAGATGTGGTCAATGTTCTGATGGAAAGAATGGAATCCCTCACTTTAGATCACTTCTCTTCCTTGCTTCCTGTGCTTTTAGATTTACTGGATAGCAACACTGAACGGTAATCATTTATGACAATATCACAGATTGGTTTTTAAGATATAAAATCTTCTCTTTAGGATTCTATATCATATTTTCTAAACTATCTGCTAACATAATTCCGATCTAAAAGTGAGATTATGAGCAAGAAAGTGTAGGTAATAATTTTCGGGCTTGAAAATCATGCAGGCATATAAATGTATCACTGGAACTGATATTAAAGCTCGTGGCAGTCTTTGGGCCTGTAATCACTTCAACAATTTCAGCACCTCCAAGTGTGGGTGTTGATCTTCATGCAGAGCAAAGGTCTTATGTTGATTCTCATTTTTGTGGTTTAAAAAAAAAATTATGTTTCTCATTTGTAGTTTCTTAAATATATAGTTGTCTTGAAAACTACTTTTAGTTTCAAAACATACCAACTTACGATCTACTGAAAACTTAATGACAGACGAGAATGCTGCACTGAATGCCATGTACAGCTCCAGAGAATCCACAAATGTCTGCCAACTATTATAAGGTAAAACCGTTTCTAATAGCTAATACTCTCTTCTTATTGAATAGCGGATTATGTGATTCAGATTATTTAACATCTCAGAATTACATTCATAAAACACATTCAACTACCCCTCAACCAAATATTATGTAATAACTTTTTACCCTGAGCCTTGTTTTGTAGGAGAGGAGGTTTGCCAGCAAGATGTGCTCAAGAACTAAACGTTATTCTCCAAAAATCGTGACCCCGTATAAACACCCCCCAATTTTGTGTCTTGGGATTTCTTTAGTTTTACACAATCTCCAGGTCTTGGTTGCAAGTGGAAACAACAGCAGCCTGTAGACAATCGGAGGATTGGAGCCCGAGTTCTTGCCAAAGGTAGCATAGCGTATGTAATATTTTGTGCAAATGTGCATGTGTAAATTATTGATGACTGGAAGATGTTAAAGATGGTCCGTGCATCTAAGAAATATTGGATCATCTTTTTTTGGTAAAATTTGAGCAACTATAACGTCTTTGTTACTAATATAACAAAAGGATTCGTGAAATACAGTTATAGTTTAAGTAAATATGTTTATACTAAAACAAAATATTGAAAGGGCAATGAACAACTGATGAATCTACATCATTGCAACCTTTTGTTAGGTTTTGTGGTTGGTTTTCCCATTTTCCTCGGTGAAATCCATTGTCATTTTTGTCACTAGCTATATAAAAGATTTTGTGATTAATATTATAGAGTTGTGTCTAATAAAGTCCATGTAAAAAATATAGTCCTAAAATTTTAATATTTAATCACAGGTGATTCAGTATACAATCACATGTGATTTGTAAAAGTATCACATGTGAATTACGAAAATGTCACTCCGTCCAAAATTTTAAAATGCAATCTGGACAATTGATGTCATTGATCTATTAGCCCCTTAGGACTATATATTAAGTATGGACTATATCGAACATTCTTCTAATATTATAACTTATTTCTCTCTTTTGCCGGGGTCTTTCGGAAAACAGTGACAACAATGTATTCAAGTCATTTAATTGTTTAATAATTTAAGTGATCAATGAATTTAACTATAAAAACCATTTGGTATCAGAGCCATTGGCTCGAATCCTTCTGTGTTCTCTATAATTGGTGAATATCCTCTGTGTCTGCTGTTTGAGTACGGATCCTTCACAAGAGAAAGCCAAGTTATAGATTAGAACTTTCTTTACTATTTGAATTTCCTGGTTTAGAACGTCACAAAACTCTCTAGCCTGTTGATTGAGTCAGTAAGACGACACAGGAGAAAGTCGCAGTTAATCTCAAAAGATACAGTCCAGAAAGTCTAAGTGTTTTAATACAGTTATTTCAAATAGTCATGAGTTCAGATCATAGCTTGTCTCCCTCAAGTAGTTTCCGTCAGACCTCTGCGTCCAAGATAGATCACTTGTATGAAATATCTTATGTTCCAGATGAGTCT
>JAUEJL010004741.1:0-10300 GCA_032274825.1 Drosophyllum lusitanicum | reverse complement strand
CGAAACTTGTTGTAAACAATTGTACTACTTTTAATTATCTATGGTTGGTGTGATCTTGTACCTTATGCTATGAAACCATAAACTGTTACATCTCGTGATTCCGCTTTAGCGGGGTGTGACAGAATTCAAAACAACGGACTTGTAGTGATAATATAGTTGTTCCTCTTGTTCATAAACAACCTAATATGAAGTGGATAGCTAGGTGCAATCCACAGGGATCCAATGAATAGTGGATGCCCTGAGTGTTACTAATCCTTCATTCATTCATAACTGTACAGGGTAGTAACACATGGTTTCTTGACAGTGTGCTGTTCTAGAACCATGACAAGTCATAAAGCTCTGCTCAACCATGGGAAAACAAAAGGCTATGGGGAACTTCATAATGGGAACCTCAAGTTGTCTAAGCTTTCATATGTTAAAGAACTGAAGTATAATCTCATAAGCATAAGTCAATTGTGTGATGGAGATAATGAGGTCCACTTCACCAACAGAGGGGTTTCCATAATAGATCAAGAAGGCAAAGTAGTTCTAAGTGCCAAGATAATCAAGGATGTGTATACTCTTGACAGGTCCTCTGGTGACCCTTCAAAGGAAACGTGTTTGTGTTAAAAAACAATAGCCGATACAAACTAGTTATGGTACAAAAGGCTTTCCCACCTCAATTTCAAAAACATTAATAAGCTTAGAAAGGGTGATCTAGTGTCAGGACTGCCTTCACTGACTTATTCAAAGCATAAACCTTGCTTTGCTTATGAAAAGGGAAAGCAACACAAAACATCTTTTCTATCTAAGTAGGCCTTCTCTATAATAGAACCATTCTTCATGTTGCACATGGATTTCTTTGTCTTGTTGCAACTGCTAGTATTGGTGGTAGCAAGTATGCTCTTGTAATGGTTGATGAATTCTCAAGATACACTTGGATTTTATTTCTGAGAGCAAAGAGTGAGGCTGCTGAGGAAATCATTTGCTTCATAAAGAAGATGGAATTGATGAATAGAAATCTTGTGAGGATGCTTAGAAGTTATCATGGAACATAGTTTAGAAATCAAACTCTTGAAGCTTTCTGTGATGAGAAAGGGATATGTCAGAACTTCTCAGCTCCAAGAACCCCACAACAAAATGGTATAGTATAAAGGAGAAACAGAACACTTATTAAAGCTTCTAGGACCATGTTGTGTGAAAGTGGGTTATCATTCAAATTGTGGGTTGAAGCTGTTAGTTGTGCTTCCTTTTGTTATCAAAACGCACAACAAAACTCCATATGAAGTGCTTAAGGGAAGGAAGCCAAGCATCAGTTTTCCACATATCTTTGGTTGTCAATGCTTCATTCTCAACTAGAAGGATCAGTTGCAGAAGTATGCTCCCAAAGCTAATGAAGGAGTGTTTGTGGGCTACTATATGACTTCCAAAGCTTACAGAGTCTACAACCTGAAAACAAAAGTCATACAAGAATTAATCAATGTATGTTTCAATGAAAATGATTTTGTTGCTTCTTGTTCAATTAATCATATTTCAGTTGAAGAATTTAATGATCTTATGCAAACTGGAGAAGCATTCCAAAGCAAGTTGATTCCTCTCCACCAATTGTTGAAGATGGCATAGTTGAACTTGTTTTAAATCAAACCTCTAACCATGCACACCTAACCTCATCCAATCCTATCCCTCTACTTAATGAAGTGGAAAATGACTTAACATCATTGGATTCTATTTCCATTTCAAACATTCCCTCTTCAGTAGAGATGCCGACAGATTGTGAAAATGAAGTTACTTCACGTGATCAACATGAAACTACCTCGACAACTAATAATCATCAAGTGACTTCAACTCCCTTAATCCAAACAAATCCCAACTCTCCCATTGTCCAAAAAGCCTTCAAAGACTATAAAGATCACCCACATAATCTGGTCACAGGCACCACAGAGGATCCAGTTAAAACAAGATCAAAAGCTTGCTACATCTACTTTTACACTGGATTTGTATATATGATTGAACAAAAGAAAACTGATGAAGCCCTCAGTGATCCCCACTAGGTAAATGCCATGCAAGAGGAGCTAGCTGAGTTTACAAGAAATATGTATGGACTTTGGTACCTAGATCAAAGGCTAAATCCATCATTGGAACATAGTGGGTGTTTAGAAACAAGATGGATGAATAAGGGCTGATGATCAGAAACAAGGAAAGGCTTGTTGCTTAGGGTTTTGCCAAGAAGAAGGAATTGATTGATCAAACCTTTGCTGCTATTGCAAGGCTTGAAGCAATAAGGCTTTTCATAGTTTATGCTGCCTTTAAGAACTTCCAAGTGTTTTAAATAGATGTAAAGAGTGCATTTCTGAATGGAAAATTGAAGGAAGAGGTGTATGTTAAACAACCTCCTGGTTTTGAGGATCCTAGATTATCTGATCATGTTTACTTTCTCAATAAAGCTTTATATGGCCTTAAGCCAGCTCAAAGAGCCTGGTATGATTCCCTTTTTTCTTTTCTTACTAACAAAGGTTTTACTAGAGAATGTATTGATAGAACTTTGCTTATTAGAAAGTATAAAGGAGATGTGATTCTTGTGCAGATATGTGTAGATGGTATAATATTTGGGTCTACTAATTTGGAACTACGCAAAAAGTTTTCTAAACTCATGTCTGATAATTATCAGATGAGAATGATGGGTGAACTAAACTATTTTCTTGGTTTACAATTTAAACAAGAGGTTGATGGAATTTTTATTCATCAAACAAAGTATATCAAGGATTTATTTAAGAAATTTGAGTTTGAAAATTGTTCTTGAATGAAAACATCTATGTCAACTGCCCTTAAGTTAGGAAAGGACACTAATGGCAAATCAGTAACCATTACTGCTTATAGAGGCATGATTGGGTCACTTTTATACCTCACAACATGTAGACCTGATATAATTCTCTCAACATGTCTCTGTGCAAGATATCAAGCTATTAATATTAGAAAATGTAGAAAAGCTTATTTTGTAGGCGTGGCCTATAAATAGGCCCTTGGCCCTTAGCCATTGTAACTCTCGAATCGCTTTTGGCACATTAATGAAATATCAATATTCAAAGCAAAAGGTGTAGTGTGTGTTTCTCTCAAATATCATCGTCTCTCTACATTAATACTTGAAGGTTCTTATCACGGGATTGAGCTTTCACAAGCAGATCCAAAAGAATCCCATCTTGCAGTTATTAAAAGAATATTCAGGTATCTTAAAGGAACTCCTAATCTTGGTCTTTGGTACCCCAAAGACTCAGATTTTGAGTTAATTGGATACTTTGACTCTGATTTTGCAGGATGCACCCTAGATAGGAAAAGTACTTCAGGGGATGTCAACTTCTAGGAGGAAGACTAGTTAGTTGGTCAAGGAAGAAACAAAATTTAGTGTCAACATCTACTGCTGATGTAGAATACATTACTGCTGGTAGCTGTTGTGCTCAACTCTTGTAGCTGCAAAACCAACTTCTTGATTATCATGTGATGTTTGAAAACACTCCCATTCTATGTGACAATAAAAGTTCCATCTCTATTTCCAAGAATCCAGTTATGCATTCAATGACCAAGAATATTGAAATCAGACATCACTTTCTAAGAGATAATGTGCAGAAGAAGAAATTATCCATGCACTACATCAACACTGATTTTCAACTTGAAGATCTATTTAGCAAAACCTTTGTATGACTTAAGGTTCAACCTTCTAATATCCAAACTAGGTATTCTTAATTTATAGTTTAGTTGTGTGTTTGTATGTTTTAGATTGTTGTTAGCTTGACTATGTGTGTTGTATATGATGTACTACTTATCTAAGCATCTCAAAGTCTTTCTGTTCATGAAAAAGCCAAGTCTGTTTGCTCAGCTGATACCCTTCAGCTGATCAAAACACTCAGTTGGTCATGCTCAACTAAGGAAGAAATGCTCAGCTAACTGAATCATCAGCTGATACTCTTGAGTTCTAAACTGTCTTTTTTAATCCACTGATGATCATCAACTAATGCTCTTATTCTATCAGCTGACACTCTTCAACTGATACTTTTACTCAGCCGATACTCCCACACTTGTCATTTTTAATAGTTTTTACTCCTCAATTAATGCGTTTAACCTAGGTTATTTACTTTGTCTGTCCGTTCTTTATTCTTTAGCTATTTAATATGTCTTCCGTTAATTCTTTGTCATTATTTAACAGTTTCTGTTTCTTAAATAGCTTTAAATATCTCTTTCCCTCTCACTTCAAAATCACTTGTTCGAATTCTCAAAACTCTCTCGCTCTCTATTAAAAGCCATACCCTAAAAAGGTCTCTACAAATTAACTGTTCATCTTCTTCGCCATGGCAACGTACATTCCTGATCCCCAAGTGATTCCTGGTGAAAATGTTGCTCCTAACACAGGTATGAACAGCACCCCAAACAATATTCTGATATGTACCACCATTCCCTCCTCTCGAGTCAACCAAGGTTACGAACCTATGGTACAATTCCTTACTTCCTATCCACTGTTTGAAAGTCTCAACGCTGACCCTCACTACATATACCCAGACCTTATTGGAGAACTTTCGTATTCTGCAACCTATAATGCCACTACCCAAACCATTTCTTCTACTCTTGGTCATGGTGCTCACCGTTTTGACATCACTGTTGATACCCTTCGCCAAGCTTTACATATACCAAACTTTGCTCCATACACTCCATTCCCAAACAAAACCCAAATACACATTGTACTCCCGACAATAGGTTACAATGAACCTATTGTCCATGGCCAAGTAAAGGTTTATGCTCTCGCACACCCATGGAAATATCTCACGAATGTCATTGTTAGATGTCTTGGTCCCAAATCTGGTAGTTATCATCTGTTAAACCAAACTGATTTGATGATAATGTATGAATTTGTGTTTGGTGTACACCTTGATTTTGCCCATGTTATATTCTCTGACCTTCTTGACAAAATCACTCAAAGCACAAACAAGAAGTCAACTAGGTTTCAAGTGCCCTACGTGAGGTTCCTAAGCTTGCTCATAATGGATTACCTGGATGAAGACAACTATGTCAAAATCAATGAAAATCTGGAGTCCATCCCTGTTATTGCTATGGCTGAAAAGATTTTCTACTTTCTGAAGGCAGTGAGGGGTCCTGTCATAACTCCTCAAATACAGGATGTTATTAATACGGCTGCTAAGATAAACCAGAATCAAAATGCTGATGGAGAAGGAGGTGGTGATGAGAATGATGATAATGAAAATGGTGGAGATGATAAAAGTGAGAATGATGACAGTGATGAAAATTATAATGATGATGATGGTGATGGTAATGATTTTGGTGGTGCTGGTGCTGCTGTAATGTTGATGGTGATGAGACTGTTGATGACAGTGAAGGTGCAAGTTATGTTGCTGATAGCTTTGATAGTGGTGATGAGATAGATGTTGAAAAGGATTATGATGATGGTTATAAGGATGTTGTTAATGGTGATGATGATGTATCTGATAATGATGGTTTTGATGTTGCTCATGCAAGTCTAATAATTCTAAGTCGCCTTGGTGCTACTGTTGAAGATGAACAAATTGAACATGAGGTGTTTGATCAAATCATCAGACTAATAGATCAAAGCAAGTATCTCTAATCCCAAGGTATGGATACTTCTGAATCTGAATATGAGGATGTTCAAATGGTTGTACCCACCTTTGATAGCCAATCCTCATCCCCTGTTGAAGCACCCCCACAACAAATAAGCTCTAGTGAATCGCCAATGGTTCCTAGTTCTACCCCCATTCGAACCTATACAAGAAGAAGGTCAGATGAGAGTGTGCCTACTGCACACATCTCAGAGGTAGTGACATCCACACCACAGACATTAGCTCTATTTAATCCTTCTTATGGTGAGGGGTAGCAAATGGATGCTACTTTTGGAACCTTTGAGCCAATAGGTGTATCTTCCCAAAAGGATACACCTGGAAATAAGGGAATGCCGCAATCTGGTTCACTCTTCCAAAAGGGTGAAACCATTGAAAGACAGTCTTCCTCCCAAGTTCATACTGTGTCTTTACCACTTATAAGTCAGCCTATTCCCTCCTTGTCCTCATAACAGGACATGGTTGTACACAGGGATACCCCATTGAGTGCATCCCACACTCAACCCACAACACTTGTGCATACTGTTGATTTTATTCTTACACACACTATTGCACAGCCTGTCCATATTAGTGGTATAAACCAACCACTAATATAGGGCTCTAACAAGGTTCCTAATGAATTTGAGCTTATATACCGAAGCTCGAAAGAGGGACCACATACCATACCCTTTATTGCACCACTCCCTACTACTTCTCAACCTCAACCTTCTGCTTCTACTCAATTAGACATATCTAGCCAATTCACTCAAATCCTTCTCTCCATAAACCAAAAGGTAGTTGACTTAACCCAAAACTTCACGAACTTTCAAACCCAACCAGCTCGATTATCCAACATAGACAAGGATGTTGAGTCACTCAAAGCCTCTACTTTCTAACCCCAACCCACCCCTACACCAATCCCTCAACCTGACTTAACCCCAATTTTAACCAAATTAGACCAAATACTTACCTAACAACCTACATCATCTGCCCCTACACTGATCCTACCTCAATCCTCTTGCTTCCCTAAATCACACCATATCAAACCTCTTAACTAACCCTAAAACACTGAAACCAGTTGACCCAAGGATTTCAATTATTGTACCTAAAAAACTCCTTGTGGTACCCACTGTTCTAACCAATCTCCTTGATAAGCTCCAAAGTCTATCTTCCCAAGGTCACAAAAGTCACCTAACCTTATGGAAAGCCCTAAATGATATCAAGGATGAATTCAGATTATACCTAAGAACCTCGCATCAAACCTCTAACCCTTCCACACCTTATAATACTTCCAACCAATCCCATAGACCTTCCACTTCCAAACCTACTTCCTAGCCTGGTCCATCTACTTCTATACCTACACCTACCCTTTCTACCATGCATCATCCTACTAAACCATCTACAACTCCTGCTCCTGGTGCTCCCATTAAACCCTCTAAGCCCTTAGGTGACTCCTCTCCTCCTTTTGATGATGAAAAAAAGGGGGAGAACTCAAATGAATCTCAAAATAGGGAGAGTGATCCTATTAATGATAATGATGATGTCAATGCAACTTACATGGAATCACTGGCAAAAATTCAAAGAAAGGAGGCATCAAAGGATGAGATAGCAAACACTCCTTCCAATGAAGCAGTTAAAGATAAATCAATTGTTGAGGGGGTGCAAAGGCCTTCAAAGAGAAGAAAAACAATGTCAAGAAGAAAAGTGGCCAAGAAAAAAAAGGTTGCTGAGAGCTACACTCCTTTAATTGATATTGAATCAAGTTCTGATTCTGATGATGAGGATATTAACACTCCTATCTATGATCTCCTTAGAAGAAAAAGACAAGACCCAAGAACTATTACTCCAACAATCCAAAAATCCCAACAAGTCCAATAACATGCTCCTCCAAACTCTGGTCCAAGGGATAAAGGAAAGAAAGCCATGACATCTGAGCAAGTTGAGGAGGAAGAGAACAGAAAGAGAGAACTCCAAAGAAAAGAGCAAGAGGAGAATATAATCAATCAAATGGTTGAAGCTTTGGGTGTTCTAGTTGAGGAAGTCTTCCAAGCCAGGGAGTTAGATTTTGCACAAGAAGAAGAAGCACAATCAATCAAAGCTACTGCCCAAGTAAAAGAGGCATGGGAAAAAACCCAACCTTAGCTACTTAAAGCTAGATCATATAGTGAAGCTCTCCAGACCCTACTCAATCTAGATCTCTCTATTCCCTATAATTTGAGTGATGACCGAAAGAGGAAGTTCAAGGAGAACTTAGATATTATAAGACGAAGATTTGAGACAACCCATATTTCCAGAGTGACAATACATAAGGGTGATGATGATCCTTATCTGAAGATAATTAGGAAAAATAGCTACAATAGCTGTGAAACTGTGACTTATCCAAAGTGCTATATCTATGGTTTCACTAAGCTGATTGAAATTCTCTATCTGTTGCACAAATCAAGAAGCACGCTTAAAACTCAATTCATTGATAAAGTGCAAGCCCGGATTGCTCATGCAGTATCTCAGGGTGCATTCACCAAGGATGATTACTATCACCAAGTGGGGACTCTTCATAAGAAAGGCTCTAAGCTATTTGTCCCATTTGAGTAGAGAGAAGTTCATCCTGACCTTGTGTACTTCATGGATTTTGGAAACTTGGATACATCCATCCCACTGAACATAACTTAAGAGCTTTACAAGTTCATATCTGAGCCTGTTGAAGGAATCTTCTTCCTTGACATAAGTGTTGGGTGGCGCTTCTTTAGGTAGTTTAAAATTCCCAAGTCCAACAAAACCTTCTTATTATGGGTAAAAGTTGTCACTAAAGGTAGAAGTAGAAACTCTCAAGTTGATGCATTGGTGGAAGCTCAAAGCCTTGCTTCAGCCGATGATGATCCACTTGTTGAAGCCTTCCCAAAACTGAAAAAAGATAAATGGTGGGAAGATTGAAGACTAGCCTTGATACTCTAGCTCCATGTAACTTGTACTTTAATTATCTAAGCCCTGATAGTTTCGTAAATTCTATAATATGTTTAGTTTAGTTTTGCTCTGATAGAATAGTTTAGCTTAGTCTATAGCTATTCTGATGTACAAACTCTTGTATTTCTTTCGTTTGTAATATAGCTCAATGCTCTGATCATGGACTGCTTGACAAGTTGGAAGTATAAATGACTCTTCGAAATAGCTAACTTAGTGTAAAAACAGAAAATCAAAATATCCTAAAAACAGAAAAAAGGATGAAAAGATACCACAAAAACAGAACAAAATGGTATAACAAAGAAAGGATTCTTCAAAACATAACAAAAGGGAACAATAGAAAAGAAACCAAAAACAAAACAAGGTTCAAATAAAAAGAGTTACGAAAAACAGATATCTAGGTAACTAAAAGTACTTAAAAGTTATTAAATTTAACCTATTCAGAGTTAAACTGATTCTTCAAAAAGGAAAAGGCTTTGTCATCATCAAATAGGGGGAGATTGTTGGGGAGATAATCACTTCATCCCAATAAGCAAATCTATCTATTGAAATACATAGGATTTGATGACAACAAAACTATACATTCATTATGACTTAGAATGTTTTCAAACATGTGTTGTTTGAATTAGACTTGAAGAATTCTCTAAGTATGAAGTATCAGCTGAGGAGCAACTAAGTACTAAGTACCAGCCGAAGGACAACAACTAAGATCAGATGAGAAAAAAAGACGAAGTGCAGAAGACTATCAGCTGAGCAATTACAATGATCAGCTAAGCAACAACTTTGATCAGCTGAGCCAAGTCTTTGATTAGCTAAAGTCATCTCACATTAGCTAAGTAAATCCTACAAATACAAGTCTATTTTCAATAAGCTTATCACTCTCAATGATCAGCTGAGCATCTTTGATTAACTTATCATCTAGGTTAATTAGCTTACACCTCACCCAAGTCTAAGAGTTGGTTAGCTGAGCATTTCTATGATCAGCTGAGCATCTGTTATCAACTGAGTCCTTGATTTGTATCATTTGATCATCCTTCCCTTAGGTTGAGGAAACTTATAGTTGCAGTTTAGTATATTTTGTTAGCTGAGTTGTGAAAAATGTTATATCTGCTCACTATTTACTTTGTATTTATTCTTAAGTCAAAGGTAGAACATGTGTTGTTCTACGATGTCTTTAGATCTTTCTTTGTAAAAGTTTAAAGCACTTTTTGGATCAAGTACGAGATAAAATGGATCGATCTTATCCTCTGGAAAAGGAGAAAGATACTTTAGAAGAAAAGAATATCTCGAAGATTTATTTCAACAACTAAGTATGGCTGGGAACTCTATACTTAGTTAGGTCAAATATGAAAGAAGCATGGCTGTCGATAAAAGTACAATCATGGAAAGTGAAATTTAAACTTCCAAGGCAAAAGGTATGGGATTTAATATTTTATATTGTGAGTGAGTTGCACTTTTTCATAAAAGTATATTTACTTTATTCAATTCTTGATTAAAGTAGGTTTACTTTTCACCCACTAACTTTATAATTAAAATATTATTTTCCTTAATCCTTTTTGTCTCCTTCCTCTACGCCAACCGGATTCCAAAGACTTCTATATATACCATTGAATGTTGGATATGCAAATCACTCTCATACATTTAGATCTACACTTGTAACATCCACGATTTGGGCCTAGTTGTAAATCGTGTGTGATTATACGTAAGACAATGGTTAATAGAAAGGATCCATATTGTAAGTTAATTAT
>JAUEJL010004730.1:0-10300 GCA_032274825.1 Drosophyllum lusitanicum | reverse complement strand
AAATTTTTCTCAATGGTATGATATGTTTCAAGGAACTTCATTGAGTGGATTCTCTTGGAATTCTCAAACTCAATTAATCGAAGCAGAGGAAGATGTATGGAAAAACTTGATAAATGTATGTGTTCATTTATTATTTAGTTTTTTTATAATATTTATATTATTGTTTATAATATTAATCATCCTTTGTTAAGCAGTCGAAGCCCGAAGCTGTGAGGTTGAAAACAAAAAAAGTTTCAAACTTTTATGAAATGTTAGACCTATTTGCCAAGGATAGGGCATGAGGAGAAGCTGTTGAAACTGCTAAGGAAAAAAATGCCCGATTGAACAACAAAGGCAACGTTGAAATAAAAACAATCGAGGAGGTTGATGAGTTAGTGGCTACCAATGTTGTAACTTTGGAGAACCAAAACATTGATGATGATATACGAGTGGTATCTTCTATGCCCTTTTCACCGGAGCAACCTTCGAATGCAACAAAATCAAAAAGTAAAAGAAGGAAGCATGAAGTAGAAGAGGAAGAAATATTCAATTCAAAGATTATGAGTTTTGTTGAGAAGGTGTTGATGCTATTAAGGAAGGTAACAAAATACTTGAAAGAACTTATCAGCGTGAGTACGCAGGGGATGAAATATATAAAGAATTGGAGCCGATGGGTTTGGAACCACATGTTATTGCGAGGGCCCTTGTTTATTTGGCCGACAATCCAAAAAAAGCAAGGTTACTATTTAGTAGTCCTCCTCCGCTACGAATGGATATGCTAAAAAAATGATGGATGCAACCGATTAAGTGCTTGAATTGTCACAATTTTTTCGTTTGGACATGTTAGGGCATGCAAAATATCTTTTAACCGCTTTCTTGTGTGAACTTGGAGTCTTCATTGTTCTCATATTTTTATTATGATCCTATTTTACTACTAAACATGTAATATTTACGTTTTATCAAGTGAAGTTTTTTTAGTTTGGTTAGTTAATTATTTCTCTCGTGTGAAAATTTATTTACTTTTAGCTGTTTTTAAGTTATTCTACGATCATTTGTCAAAAGAAAGACAAAGAATAATAAGATGGCATGTTGGATTTCTCGAGTTAGTCATGTCAGGTTTGTTTCTTAGATTATATGTTTGGATGATTTAGTTTTTAATGTAAGGGTATAATGGTAAAGTTATGTTTTTTCTTTCCTTTCCATCTAATTAGGGAACACATAAAATAATTATTCTCTTTCCTTTTCTCTCTTACCTAGGAACACAAAAACTAAAAATTAAATAAGGGAAAATTGCCGAGAAAGGTAACCCAAATATCAAAAAATGCCAATAAATGTAACGTTCAATTTTTTTGGCCGAGAAAGAATTATAAATTTCAATTTGTAACAAAAAAGAGTATACTGACCTCTTAGACCTAACCAAAAACGGAATTATAAATTTTAATTTGTAACAAAAAAAAGGTATAAATTTCACGCATTATACCATTTTTTATTACAAATTGAAATTTATAATCCTTTCTCGGTCAAAAAATTGGACTTTACCTTTATTGACAATTTTTGATATTTAGGTTACCTTTCTCGGTAATTTGCCCATTAAATAACTTTCCTTCCTCTTAAAATTATCCCTCCCCTCCTTTTCCTTCCTTAATGAAACTTAGGAACACAGCGTCAATCATAAAAACAAGGGTTAATCCCATTTAAATACATATTTAAATGGATTAAGCCTTAAGCCCGTTTAGAAAGCTAGTGTTTAATAACTTTAAACACTTAAGCCCGTTTAGAAAGCCCGTGTTTAATAACTTTAAACACTTTGCAACTTCTATCCTCTAGGTTTAATCCTTATTAATTAATATACCAATTAATTAATAATTATTAATCAAACCTTTTAATTAAATATTAAACTTAATATTTAATTTCTCTCAAATAATAAATAAACTATTTATTATTTATTTCCTTGACAATTAATTAACCATTAATTATCAACATACACAATGTATCTTTATGAACTTGGTTTGAGTTGGGTGTGCAGCCGTATGACCCTTTAGTGCCTTATAGTGCTCGGATATGATGACACGTGTACACTATCTATGCACACAATCTAACATATACCTCTTCCCACTCTTTGATTGCATTTTCATCGGCCTACAGAGATCCATGTGTAATCACTGGAGGGGTGTTGTGGAGCTAGACACTTGTTTGAACTTGTGAGAAGCTCTTTTTATCTTACCCCTTTCACAGTGTTCACACAGGTGTTCTTTTTCAAACTTGAGTTTAGGGATGCCACGAACTAAATCACCTCCGACTAGTTTGTTGATGATTTTGAAGTTGAGGTGTGATAGTTTTCTGTTCCACATCCATGTGAGCTCCACTGAGGCTTTGGACATTAAGCATACTGACTGTTTGGAGTCCAAGTTGGCTAGCTCAATTGTGTAGAGATTTGACCTTCTGGTTTCAGTCAGTATTTCATCTCCTTTCTTTGTTCTGACGAAGCAGGTTTTGGCTTTAAAGTTCACCTCCAACCCTTTGTCACAAAACTGTCTAATGCTGAATAGATTTGGACCCAATCCTTCTACATACGAAAGTTTTCTTATTTTTTAGATTTTCTTTTACTATGTATCCAGTCCCCACTATTGGTGCTACATAGTCGTTCCTAACCCGAACATTTCCCGAGTAGTGTGGAACAAAGTTCGTGAGAAGACTCTTGTCCCCGGTCATATGTTTGGTACAGCCGAAGTCCATGTACCACCGACCAGACGCCTACACATGGAAAACAAAGAGAATTTAGGTACCCAGTTTGAGATGGGTCCTTGCATGTTAGCACATTGAACAATAGATTCGGATTTTATTTCGATGGGAGATTCTATTGTTTTGATTATCGGGACCCAAGTGAGTTTCATAGATGGTGGTTGAGTTATATGAACTTGCTCTTTTAATTTGTCAAATACAATTGCATCTGATTCTTGGTGGATCACAACTCGATTAAAACCCTTAGGAATTAACACATCATCCGTGATATATTCAAATCTTTTTTGTTTATTGTCCAAATTACCATTCCCTGCTTGGGGAGGTTTATGGTTCGCACGATTGTTTGTTCGTATGGTTGGACTTGGAGTGGAGTGTTGAACTTTGGGTTTCGTGTCATTCCAATTGTTGTGATTGATGGAATTTGATGGCCATCTCACCCACTCAGCGGAAGCAAAATAGG
The DNA here is from genome assembly GCA_032274825.1 of Drosophyllum lusitanicum. Classification (NCBI taxonomy): domain Eukaryota; kingdom Viridiplantae; phylum Streptophyta; class Magnoliopsida; order Caryophyllales; family Drosophyllaceae; genus Drosophyllum; species Drosophyllum lusitanicum. Next base: position 7,119 of record JAUEJL010004730.1, on the reverse strand, counting down.
TGTTTAACAAGGTGCCATTAAGTCCCACCAATGGAAAGAACTCTACATACAAGCATTGCAACCAAAAACAAGGAGATGGAATAAGAAATATACCCTCCTTGCGGCTATTTTCATGGATGAACTCGGAGTTGCAAAGTAGCAACTCTCTATCGATAGTCCACACCAAGTTTGCTTGATTCCCATATACTAGTAAGCCCCTAGTGATCTTCAACACCTTGAAATCACCTTTGGAACAGCACACTTCAATTTCCAGAAGCTGGACATTAGCTCAAGAACTCCAGAAATGGAGTATGTAAGCTCAAGAGTGGGAGAGAGTTGTGTTTTGCCTTTTGTTTCCACTAGTGAATGAACTACCAGCTCACATGCTCTACTACTGGCAGAATAAGGACCAAGGACTGACTCAAAAGTCGTCCATGCAGCCCCCAAGACACATCAATAAGTGCAGCATTGAGCCTTGCAAAAACATTAAATGATGTCTAACAGGTGGCTCCTTGCGGCCGTAAGGCCCTGTCCAGACACATTTTCTCCCCGTTCGCGATATGTGCTGTTGGAATCAATCCTTGGCGTGTGACCCAATAGGCTCGTGCTTCATCAGCAGTGATACCGGCCTACGTGTGTCAGTGGCAGACTCCAACAGTTATATCGACGGTTTGGAGTCCAATTTTTATTGAAAAGCTTGTTTGGTTTTTGATTATTGGAAAACCGAGTTTTTGGATTGATCACTTTTGACAGAAAGTGATTGATTGTTTGTGGCGAACGCGCGTCATTGGAGAGAAGTGGAGCTTTGTTTGTGCGTTTCTTGCGCTAATAGGTTATCTTGTAACTATTTCGATTTACGAAGGATACTCGTTCGTGCTGTGATTCAAACGGCTGATAGTTTGGATCAGATTTGGTCCCGCAGTTTTTGCGATCTTGGTCATACACACATTTAAAGGACCAATGTCCTTTAGGACAACCATCACTTAAACAAAACATTTTAGATTTGATAGAATTAACAAGAGGTTCAACATTATTCACATGCATGACAGACGAATTATTACAAAACATTAACACAGTTTGTTTTGAAAGTTTGTAGGGTAAAATAAATCGTCTTCACGGCATCCTTCATCCTTCTTCTCTCCACTTTTCTTCATCCATCCCAATTTGCAGTTCAGCACACCCTTCAAGCGTTCACCTAGATGCATACTATGAGGAACATGCTAACATGTCATCCTTGGTGTATTGTTTTCTGGGTTTTATTGGTGTCTGTTTGTTTTTGGATGGTTTTGGAGGAGTTTGTTTGGAGGGACTAGCCTTTGTCTGTGGAGGGGTTGAGGAATTTTGATCTCCAATTTTTTCTTTGCCTTTTAGAATTGTGGATTCAGGTGTGTGGGATTAGAATAGTTCATTCTCAAGTTTATTGATTTTCGATTTTAGTTCGAAAGTTTGAATTCAAACTCCACACACATGCCTTTGTAATATTTGCATCTTTCATATGATTTGGCTAACTCAGATTTAACCTCAGAGTTCAATCCAATCATCAACTTTATCCTTTCATTAGCTCCCATTAGTCGATTTTTGGTTTGAGACAATTCATCTGTGACATCAGAATTTTGAGATTCAGAAAATGAGAAACACTCATCGGTATATACGTGAATGGTGTTCACATCAGATGTGTTTAATGCAGTGGATTTTTGTAAATGGGCATTTTCTGACTCAAGTTCACTGATTTTAGCATATAACATCACAAACTCTAGCTCATGGTTGATTGATTTATTAAAAAGTTATGTTTCAACCAATTCAAATCGACGTTGCAATTCCATGTGGGGAATATACACACCCGGTTTTGTTTGAGTTTCAGAAAAGTTTGACATTGAGTCCATCTCAGGTTTTGAGTAACTTTGAAAGTAGTCATTTGACAAAAGAGGGAATGACTTTGTTGTTTCATATGACTAATTGAAACTTTCGTAGTTGTACGACGCTTGTGCCTTCGTTGTGGTTTGTCATTTAATCTTTTCTTCCTCAAATTCTTCTTCTTGTCCGACAAAGACCATTCTTGCAGTTAATCCCAGATTCATACTTTCGAAGTTATATAATTGTTTAGAAGAAATCTTTTCACTGATCTGGGGATTAACAAAATCTAGACCTTCATATGTCCATTTTGAAAATTTCTTATCTTTTAGTTTATTTAAGAAAATGGTTTGTGCAGTTTGGTCCTTTTTGATAACAAATCCTCAAGGCTCTTTATTTTGGTATAGAGTTGACATCTCTCCTTTTGTAAGTGTTTGAAATCTTCTTCTATGGATACCTTAGCTGCTTTTAGATCATGAATTATTACTTCGTTTTTAGATGTTAAAGTGGTCAATTCATTTTCTTTAGCAGTTAATATCTTTTGAAGTTCATCCAAATTCGGTTGTGGTTGATGTTTGAGTTTTTGTTTTAATTTTACGAATTTTCAGTTTTGTCTCTCAATATGATCAACCAAAGTTTAAGCATGTTCGGCACTTACCTTCCAGTCAGCAACCTCCTCTTTATCCTCTCCATCATCCACCTCTTGATCATCAGCTTCCTCTTCATCCCCTCCTTCACCGTCACTTGTAAAGCTGACATCCTTAGCCATGAGATAGAAATGGGCTTGTGTTGTCTCATCTTCATCTAAGTCGTTAGTGTCGCTTAGGAATTGGTCCTCTTCCACCATAATTTCCTTCCCACTTGCTTTCTTCTTTGTCAGCCTCAACTTGGTCTTGAAGTACTCGGCATCTTTGTCTTGGCTTTCCTTCATTCCTTGATGTAGTGCCCAGTGCTACCACAGTTGTAGCACTTCTTTTCCTCTTCTTTTACTTTCTCAGGTTTCTCAAACCTCTTTATCTCTTCCTAAAAAACATCCTTCCTTCTTGACCCTAAGGTGTATCTCTGCCGATTGTTAGTCTTTCCAAATAGGTTCTGAAATGCTTTAGAAATCAGAGACATAGCTTTCATCACCTATTCCATGTCAGATGTATCGGACTCCCCTTCAGATGTTTCAGATTCAAAAGCAATCTGTTTGCCTTTAGATGCTCTGGAGTGATTTTTGGATCTCCTTTCAGCTACCATGGCGAGTGGATTAGAAGTTGGTTTTTTAGATGTTTTCGATAGAACTTCATCTTTAAATTGATTCAAGTCTTCGAAGATAGAGTGGTGAGTTACAGCCTTAAGATTGCGGTTGATATGTTTGTACAGCCTCTTGCCATTCTAGACTCGGTGCATTGATACAGTTAACATTAATGTCTAGGTCAGACTTGGTGACACCATAGTTTCTCATTTCATTTAATAGTCTGTAGAAGCGACTATAGGTGTCCATTAGAAGTTCTCCATCTATTGCCCGGAATTCAAGGAAGGTGTTTACAAGTTGGGTTTCTTTGATGAAAGCTCCTTGTTCAGTTCCTGCATCTGTATCTTTACCACATCCCAGATGGCTTTTGCTGATGTCAAGTTGTCAATCTTTGAATAGATCTCAGCACACAACCCTTGTTTGAGGTAGTATTTGACTAAGTGATCGGCTCTTGCACGGTCTTTTTCTTCGGCTGTGAGTTCAGAGGGAAGTTTTCTCCTTTTTTCAGCAATAATTGGTGGGTTGTTATCAGGAACTGCCTCGATAATCTTTTCAAATATAGCATAACCATTGAGTATGTTGTCTTTCATCATTTCACCATACTTCTCATTATGTTCAATAAAATCCATAAATCCACCCTTTCAAACATTGTATTTGTTACGGTACAGGACGGGAGATTTAGTGTCGGTGCCAATGGCGAGGATTTCATTACTGGTACTCGTCTTCTTCAAAGGATCTTTCCTTGAAATGAATTGATAATAGTTAATTGGTTGGAAATCTGGTTGTGTGAAAGCTTGGAGTGTGGCAAGTCATACGGGTTAGGTTAGTAAGTCGGATGATCAAGTCGGATGGGTGGTGTTTAAGTCGGATGGCGAGTTTTGGGGTTTCAAGTAGGATGATTAGGCTAAGTTTGTAAGTCAGACGGTTGTGAGTCGGATGAGTATGCTAAGTCGGATGGGTGATTTCAAGTTATATAAGTCGGACGGTCGCACAAGGAATCTTAAGTCGGATAGGTTTCAAAGTCGAACAAGTTTCACAAAATCTCACAAGTGTCTAAGTCGCACAATGTATAAAGTCGGACAAAGTATTAAGTCGGACCAAGAGACAAACGAAGTAACAAGTCAGACTAGTAAGTAGCTCGGATGATTCATCCAATCATCTTCTTTGCACACTACATGTTCGAACCAGAAATCAACACACCTCAAAACTCAATGAAACTTGATTTTTCTTGTTTCTTAAGCTTTCCCCGACTCAAAAATACTTACCTAAATCGACTTTAAGCAAAAACAACAAAAAATGGACCAGATTTTTGCCAAAATAAGTGAAGAACTTCAAAAACTTGAAAAAGCAAAAAATCCAAAATAAACCAACAGATGTTGTTTGTTTTTGAATTTGAAGTTCACTATTCGTTTTCTCCACCTCAAATGACTCTAAATCACTTTACAAACTCAAAAAACACTGTGATTTGAAGAGAAATGATTTTTGAAAAAGTGGGTTTTGTCAGGAACAAGAACAGGGTTTTACGTGAAACTCAAAACAGCCTCTGATCTTGGATTCTTTCATACAATGTAGTGATTTCCAGGTTACCAAGAACCAATTCAGCAAGGAATTGGCTATGATTACGAACACAATGAACAACACTTTGCTCTCAAGAACACACACCAAATGTGTAAATCAATATACTGATCTTGCAAAGGCTGAAATACCACTAGCGCTACATGGACGATATATAGTTCAAGTACCATGGGCCTACAAGGCTTAGCTTGAACTATATGGACTAATAAATACATAAATAAGCCTAGACTATTTACATATGGATTACATAATGGACTAGACTAAATACATAAAGATAACACAAGGCCTACAAACAATATAAGTCTAACAAAATCAATCATACATAAACGGTTTGATAAAACTCCGTATGAACCGACAAACAAACGAGTATTTGGTTATAGGTGCTTCATTCTAAATGATAAAGATAACCTTGGAAAGTTCAATACCAAAGCTGATGACGCTGTCTTTATTGGCTATTCTATGGAGTCGGTTGCATACTGGGTTTACAACAAAAGAACCAAAGTTTTGAACGAAAGCGTAAATGTGATGTTTGATGAACTTGCTAATTTAGCTTCTGAATAGTTCATAACCTGCAACTACTGGTGTCCTTTACTTTGATCAAATCAGATTAGAGCCTAGACAATCCTCTAATAGTGGATCCCTTTCTAATCCTTCTGATTTGTATTTTCTATTTGAAAGTTTTTATAATGATTACCTCAGTCTTACATTACAAAATTATTCTATACCCAACAGTTCTAGTGAAATAGCAGCTAAAGTGTCTACTTACCTGTCAAGAGTTCCCCAATCTCCTCCAACAAACGAATCAAATGTTGCTCCTATCACTCATTCCCCAGTTGCCAACACTAAAAGTGGTAAAATTGACTTGAAGTGGGGTGTCCTTAATTGTATGAAGTCTTGAAGGAGATTCTGAACAACCCTCCATCTCAAATACCGACACGCAGTCCACCCATGAGTCATATGATCAAAACTCAATAAAGTTGAACATTGAACCACTCGATCGCCCCTCCACTGTTCCTATGCAAACTGTCACAGCTCCCAATGGTGGAACTAAAATTGAACCACCGCCACATGCTCACAAATGGACAAATGCCTCATCCCGAAGAGCAAATTATTAGTAATCTTGAAGGTGGTGTGAGAACAAGATCTGCTACTAAAAACGAGTGTTTATATTCGTCATTCTTGAGTAAAATTGAGCCAACCAAGGTCGCTAAAGCTTTAGCTGATCCTAATTGGGTGATAGCCATGCAGGATGAACTCAATCAGTTTTAGCAACTGCAGGTTTGGAGGTTAGTTCCAAGACATTATGGTAAAAGGATTATTGGAACAAAGTGGGTCTTTGAGAACAAGAAAGATGAAGATGGTGTTGTCCGCAACAAAGCTTGATTAGTTGCTAATGAGTACTGTTAGTTTTGTGTGCATAGTCAGCGAACCCTGATGCCACGTCCAACGCCATAGGGCACTGAAGGGTCACACTTGTGAGGGCCTATAATCCGAGAAATAATGCAACGACACTCAGGAGAACGAACTTATAACTAGTTAGTTATAAATCAGAAATCGTAAGCTACGGTTTTAACTTACGAAGGAGAGAAATTACCAAGTTAATAAATTAACAAGAAAATTATATATTTTTATATATATTATTAATTAATTATATTCAAGATTAATAATTTAAGTTTAAATTATTTAGTTTGGATAATGATTATTAATTAATAATTAATAAAGAAAATTGATATATATATATATATATATATTAGTGCAGCCGGACGCATATAGATATATATATTAAGATTAGTTTTCAATTTTATTAATTATTATTAATATATATTACTTGATGATTAAGTTATTCACTATTAGGAAGTGTTTTAAAGTTTTGTAATATTATCTAATCTTCTATTAGTATAAATAGGGGATTAAGAGGAAGTTTAAATGTTGCACCATTCTAATTATTAGAATTAAGAACTTTGAACCCATCTACCTTAAGTTGCTCAAGATGTAGTCCACCCGTAATGAGACCAAACGAGACACGCTAGGAATGATTGCAAGCCACCACACGAACAATGTGTGTCTTCAAGATCAACCAAAAACCGAACTCGGTTCTTGGTGTGTGCTCTCGGCCGAACTCAAGAAGAAGAGGGGAGGAAAACTTTTTCTAAAACTTTAGAATTGTGTATCAAGTATCAAGTTTAATCCTTAAACTTAACCTCCTATTTATAATAATAAGAAATTAGTTGATATTAGGAAACCAATAAACATTTCCTAATATGAATTAAACAATAACTTAATCACCAAGTTATTAATAATTAATAATTAAAAAAAGAAAATAAATACTTATATATATATATATATATATATATATATATGTCACCGGTCGTGTGTGTGTATATATATATATATATTATAATTTTTTCAATTTCCTTAATTATTAATTAATAAACATTATCCAAAATTAATAATTTTAACTTAAATTATTAATC
>JAUEJL010004719.1:0-10300 GCA_032274825.1 Drosophyllum lusitanicum | reverse complement strand
TATATACCGAAAAATGATCAAATAATCATCCCTCTTACACTTTTTACTTTAATTTTCTTTTTATTTGATCTCATCCCATATATATATATATATATTGAAAAGTTCATTTAAGAACCGTTTTTATTGCGAGAATCAATCTTAGCCGTCCAATTCACCCTTCTTCAATTGAATTGTCCACCCTTGAATTCCTTATATGCACCCTACCAAAGTTATGTCTTGATCTGAATGTAATATCTGAATATTAGCAATTAGTTATGAAAACACATAGTCTTGAAAATATAACATTTTGTACAATTACAGCTAAAGATAACGATATGGGGAGAGAATTGGGATGGAGAAGAAAAGAGGGTGGTTTGATATGAGGAAAGCGAGAGAGGAGATCGAAGAGGATTGTAAGACGGATTGGGTTTCAGATCACCGATTTGAGAAACGAAGGGGATTGTTAATTATTTTTTATAAAATATAATTAACCTTTTATTCTAGGGCAAAGGATCAAACTAGCATTCTATTTTCAAACTTTAACTAATTAATAATCATTCAAAAAGAAAGTTTAAAGTTTAAATCAAAACATAAAATAAAGTTTCAAACTTTTATTGTAGGGTAAATGACTAAAGTTTAAGTTATCTTTTATCGATAAAATGAAGACCTTGAATGGACCATTATTGATTATAGCATGGGGAGTATGCATGTTTAAGCATGAGATGCTTCAAACCACATCAACGTCACATCAACATTCTTAATGTTTGAAGCATACTTAAACCAAGAAAATACTCATGTTTCACATACTATAAAGAAATTTTTTAAAAATAACTTCTCCTCTCTCCTCTGTTCTCTCTTCTCTCTATCTCCTTCGGTAGTCAAATGCCAAGAAATAATGTTTGCTTCGATACAAAAAATGTAAGGGTGGTGTTTGACATCAATACCGTATTCCAACTAATTAAGTATGCCGAAACTATGCTTAAACACGCTCTGTATGCTCTTAAAAGACACCTTTAACTTTCAAGATGACGTTGACCACATGACCTTCTATCCAAGCATACGTCGGTGAAGAAAAGTCGACACTTAATGACTTCATGAGTATATTTAGACGGTCTTTTTGATTTTTTGAAAAATCTTTTATGTTTTTCTGTAAATAATAAACGAACACACATTGTTTAAAAAGATAATTTATTTTAGAAAGACAATAAACAAAATAAATAAAAGTTTCACCTCTCGTTGGAGGAACTCCCTGTTGAAGATTTGGGGAATTGCTTGGATAATCAGAAAGTCGTGTATCACACTTTCAGATCAAAATTATTCGTTGGTACACACGGATATTTCAATCGGATAAAATTCTGGTCAAATCCTTAGAACCAGAATTCGGAAATATGTTATGAATATTATCTGTACCTCAGAAAACGAAAACTTAATTCTTTTAACCATCAGAAACTGCCTTTGGCAATTTTTTATTTAAATTTCGGGTCAATTTTTGGGTCAAATACAAAACCGGGTATAATTTAATAATCCGGATTTTAAAGCATTTTTAACATAGTAACAATATCAAAAATATCAAATTTTCAAGCTGACCTGGCAACTCGACCCCAGCCAGGGCTCAGCTCCTTGGACCCCGCCAGGGGTTGCCATCCCCTGGACCCCGCTAACCGCTCCTAAACAATCATAATAAATCCAAACAAATGTGCACTCCATACTCACCAAACTTGTTCGATATTTAATATGATTATAGTGGTTAATAAGTTAATCTCATTACAATTAAATCACGTCGGTGATACACCGCCATCGGTAAAAAAAAACAAGTGTCCCGAAGTTAACATTAACATTAACATTAACATTCATATAATTAGATGTTTTAGGATTCGTCTTGCAAGGGTTTTGTCTGATAAAGTTTACATGTATACGATTCATACATTAGATCTCCGGCATCTCTTTCTACACACGCACATCCATTCCAAGTTGTTGGATTCAACAAGGGTTTGCCCTTATTCATCGTCATTTTCTCACTAAATTCCTGGTAAGACAACCTAAATTTACTCCTATGCCTTTATCACTTTCGATTTCTTGATTCTTGATTTCAATTCCAAGTCTCTAGATCTGTATAAGTTTTCGTTTTCATGGTTTATGCGTGATTCGATAGAATTGAGGGTTTCTGATTGTGTGTATCTGGTGAGATGAAAGAGGTGGGGAGATCTGTTCATTCTTTAGATGTGGTAAAGAAGAAAAGCTCTTCTGGTTGTTTAATTATCAAAAAGAAGGTAGTAGATGGTGATGTTGGAGTTAAAGGGTTTAGTGATTCTCCGTCAAGGAATTTATTCATCTCAAAAAAAGAGAAGAAAAGACCTAGAGTGATTACGAGTGATTCTGAGTCAAGTGATGAGTTTACAGAGCCTTACCGTCGAAAATTCGATAAATCTCATAGTGGATTGGGTTTTAGTAATGGGGGTTTTGTATCCTATAGAGAATCAGACCCTCCAAAAAGGGTAAATAATGGGATAGATTCATTTGAGTTTGATGCATATGATGGGTTACATGAGAGGAAGGTTAGGAAGGATGTTTATGATAGGTTGAATTCGAATTGGCGAAACGGGGATCAAAAGGATTATGGAAGTGGTAGTAGTAGTACTAGAAGGATCTATGATAATAGAAGGGACTTTGTTCATGATAGTAGAAGTACCATTTTGGGTGCAAAAGGCAATAGATTTAATCATGGTGTCAGAAGTCATTACGAGATGGAGGATGAAGAACCCCGTGTACCACATTCGGTATTGAGTGAGAGATACCGAGAAGTTTCTGATGAACCAATTAGGTTGCAAGGGAAAAATGGTGTCTTGAAGGTGATGGTAAAGAAGCATAAGCAGATAAGCGTTCCACATAAAAGTTATGATCTTGCAGAACCTGAAGAATGGAAAGAATCTAGGCCAGAAGCTTACAAAAAGAAACAGCTGAATTTATCCCATAAAAGCCTTGATCATTGGGAAGCTTCTAATAAGAAAAAAGCAGCTATGGGGTCTTCATTATACCCTGCTTTAAAAAAACCAGTTTCATCGAAGAGTAAAGAGAAAAGCGATAGTGATACATCATTACCCGTAAAAACATCCAATGTACGGCATTCTAGCACTGAAAAATTGATTAAAAGTGAAAATAAATTAAGTGTGCCAATGAAGAACGTTGCTCCAGTTAAAGTCAAGGAAAGCAAGGTTAAACGTGGCAGTGGCACTGAAAAACAATTATTACGAGAGAAAATTAGGAGTATGCTCCTTAGTGCTGGCTGGACTATTGATTATAGACCAAGAAGGAACAGAGACTACCTTGATGCTGTTTATATTAATCCTTCAGGAACTGCTTATTGGTCAATAATTAAAGCTTACGAGGCACTTCAAAAGGAAGAAAAAGATCATTCACAAGTTGGTGGGGACTTTACTCCTTTACCTGTTGAAACTCTTAGTAAATTAACTAGACAAACCCGTAAGAAAATTGAAAGAGAAATGAAAAAGAAGAGAAGAGATGAGGGCAAATATTCAGAGGGTGCAGAGACAACTAAAAGAAGATTGGAGGATGCGAGTCAAGACAGTGGTGATGATTCAAATGATAATTACTCCAGGGAAAAGATTAAAAAGAGAAATTTTGGGGTTAATTCTCGTATGGTACAGGAAAGAAATAGCAATAAATATGGCAGATGTACTTTGTTAATTCGCAGTGAGGGGAAAAAATCTGCAAATGATCGGTTTGTTCCATATTCAGGGAAGCGAACTCTGCTTTCTTGGTTAATCGACTCTGGAATTGTGCAGATGAGTGAAAAGGTGCAATATATGAACCAAAAAAAGACGAGGGTAATGCAAGAAGGCTGGATCACAAAAGAAGGAATCCACTGTGGTTGCTGTAGCAAAATCTTAACTGTTTTGAAATTTGAGCTTCATGCTGGAAGCAAACTCCGTGAGCCATTTCCAAATATATATGTACAATCGGGAAAATCTTTGACAGAGTGTCTGATTGATGCATGGGATAAACAAGGAGAGTTAGAACGAAAGGGGTTTCATGCTGTTGATGTCAATGGTGAGGGTGATGGTGATGATCCTAATGACGATACATGTGGCTTATGTGGTGATGGTGGTGATTTGATTTGCTGTGATGGTTGCCCATCGACCTTTCACCAAAGCTGCTTAGGCATACAGGTACCTTAATCATTATGTAAACGTAGCATAATGAATGTGTCGGGCTGGTTGGGTAACAACTGAAAATGGGTAATTTATGTTATGGGTCAAAATGGGTTGGTTTACCTAGAAACACTGTTTGCCTTGTAGATTTATTTTAAGTAAACTAGTGTGTGATGATTACGAAAACTGTATTATAATAGTAACTATTAGAATCTAGTTTTTTGAACAAAGTATTTTCGGAGGCTTTCGACCCATACAATCCATCTGAGTGGTTTTCTTTTAAGCAAGTTCTTTTAGATATATATATATTATACCCTTTTAACCCCTCTTTGACAAAACATAACCTGAATTAAATACATTCATGAATTAATGGCTTGAAATTGCACCACTAAATTCTTGTGAATGCGATGTTCAAAGATTGATTGATTGATGATTGATCAACTTCTCGTCTGTCCTCTCATTTCAGATGCTTCCACAAGGTGATTGGCACTGTCCAAATTGTTCATGTAAATACTGTGAAATGGCCACTGGAGCTGGTGTCAGAACTGAAAGTACACTTCTTGTGTGTTGTCTTTGTCAGAAAAAATGTAAATATGACTCTCTTGTACTGGTCTTAATAGTTTTTTTATCTAATCATATGATTGTTTTTAGTATCTGTTGTTTGGATTACAACTTTTTCGTGTTGCAGATCATAAATCATGTAGCCCCGAGATGGATAACAAGCCTATTGATCCCACGGATTCAAATTTGTCCTTTTGTGGTCACAAATGCCTAGAGGTACTTAGCTTCTGTCTAGTGAGTTAACCTCATATAGTCATATGCATAAGGAAATCACCTGTCTTATAGAAAGCAAATTATCATTAGTATTTCAATAGTATTTGTATTAACTTTTAGGAAAAAAGGTAGTAACATGACTACGTGAGAGCTGTGTCATGAAGCATAAGAAAGGTAAATATATGTATTTTTAACTTGGTGAAAAGTGCATATTCAAAATGTAGACGTTGCTCGTTTGAAACTTGGTTTTTCTTTTTGAGAAGAAACTTGGCTTTCTGTTCTCTGAATTTGGTGGATAAAGGAGTGAAATTTCATTGTTTGCAAGTAATGATTTGGAGGTAGCAGAAGTTAATGAATTAGATATAGCATCAATAAAGTCGATACTTGAAAATATTAATTTGAAATTAGATAGTTTATTTCACCTCTTGAAAGGACTCGTTGCATGAAGTCTAACAATTGCATCGAATGCATACACTTTTCAATTGAAGTTTATGCTTCAATAGTGACTGGTAGGGGAATTGGGGAATCTTGTAAACCAAAAGCAATAGCATCAATAATATTATATTATTGAGAGGGTACAATGATTAACTATAAGTTGCAAGTTTCTTGGGGCATCCATATAAAAGAGAATAAGAACCACTAGATAGCAGAGCAAACTGCAGAAGATGGTAGAGCAAGTATTTCATAATTACATGTATGTATGTATGCCTGGAAGCAATCTCTCTACCTATGGGTAGAGGTATGATTGTCTACATCTTACCTCCCCCATACCCCATTGAGGCGGGATTGGGCATTGTTGCTGTTGTATATGTATGAATGCATTTACATGTATTTATATATGCTTTTGTCATCAAAGTGGCATTAGTCATACATAAGACAGCTTATGATTCAAGAAAGTTAATATATAATCCGGAGTGATTGCGATCCATGAAGTGGTATCCTGGTAAAAAGGTGAAAAATCCCGTTGGTAAATGCAGGAGCAAAACTCTTTAAGCAAAATCTTGAGCATAATGTTTTCCGCTCACTTTTACATATGCATTTGTTTGCTAAATTTCCTTTACGTTGTTCTTTATATTGGTTATTGACTTATTTCTATTGAAATAGAAAAAAAATTGACTGCTGGGGTTAAGGTTACAAAGTTGTTAGACCCGTCTTTGATTTTTTGTTTATGGAGCTTTTTAATGTTCAAGTTTTTGTTGTGTTGTTTGTTTATTACCTTTTCCCCTTTAGTCAGGAGCTGTATGCCTGTAAATATACAGGTGGCTAGATCAGCAGGTCGGTCGGGTTGGATAACGGGTCAAGTGGTCAACCGGTTTGGGTTGAAACATGAGTCACTTTAGCACGGGTCGTAACGGACTAGGTCTGAGTGCATTGACCCACAAACAGTCTTTTGTTCACCCCTTTTGGATTTTTTATAATTACGTAAGGTGACAATTAAGATTAGAAAACTGAAAACAAGGTAATTGCAATAGTATTCTAAATTTCAATATAACAAAATAGTAGGTTGTATGGATTAATAATAAGCTATGTTCTCTAAGCCTGTTCGGCCAGTTCCTTTATTAGCTATTTTTTATATGCCATTTGGCCTGTTTAAGATGAAACAGAACAAAAATTGAACCTGCTCATAAGTAAATAGGTCAGAATTGCAACGTCCACCGTAATTATCTGCCTCTTGGTTTTGCAAAAAGTTGGTATGATAACTGCCTCTTTGTTTTGCAGCTATACAGCCATTTGCAGAAGCTTGTTGGGGCGAGGCATGAACTCGATTCTGGATTCTCATGGTCTCTTATTCATCGATCAGATGTTTCTTTAGATAATTCATCCATAGAATCATCTCAGAGGGTGGAATGCAATTCTAAGCTAGCGGTTGCTTTATCAGTCATAGATGAGTGCTTTATGCCTATTGTTGATAGGAGAAGCGGGATCAACTTAATTCATAATGTTGTATATAATTGTGGGTAAGTTATACATTGTACTTGGCTATGTTGCTGATTAGAGGTGGAAACATGGGCGGGTTGGATGGGTTGGGTAATGGGTCAAAACAGGTATGGGTCAAAACTAGCAACTTTTGGTGCAGGTTGAACCCAGACCACTTCTTTTCCAAAATTTTCTGTCATATAAGCAACTAGTATGTCAAACATGGATTACAAAAGTTATATTAATTCAGTAATTATATTATTTGTTAACTGAGGTTATATGCTTAAGAAATATTCTCTACGCAGCTTTTAACCCATTTCACCGGGCAAATTAAAATATAACCCGAATGAGCCAATTCAGACTTGGGTCGAAATTGTTATTAAAACTTGAAAGAAGAAATATATTAATAGTAAAGAGAAGTGGTTTTAATTATTTTGATATCTGGTAAAATGTCTCGTTTTAATTATGTGAAAGCATTGTTGTAACTGCTGATGTTTGCGTGCATGTTTACCTGCAACTCTCTTTTACATGTAGATATGTTTATTTGCTTGTGAGTTATTTGATAACCTTCACATGTTTGTTTCCAGATGGTTTTTATTGGTATGATGTACAAATCTGTCTTCCAAATGTCATTATAGAAGTTGGAAAATAAATTATATGTATTTTTATATTTGATGCCTGTGCTTTTTAATCCTATTTTACTTTACTAAGCATTGGTTGATACCTTTTATCCTTCTGCAGATCAAACTTTAGCCGGTTAAACTATAGTGGCTTCTTTACAGCTATATTGGAGAGGGGCGATGAAATAATCTGTGCTGCTTCCATCAGGTAGGGTGCTTTACAATCGTTATTATTATTATTTTTTAACTGTTTGGGATATAAGTGTAATCTAAACTCATTCATAAAGTAAACGGGTCGAAAATGACAATCTTTAACTTATTATTAATAATATTATCAGGATTCATGGGACCCAACTAGCAGAGATGCCGTTTATTGGGACCCGCCATATACATAGACGCCAAGGAATGTGCCGCCAGTTGTTATCAGCTATTGAATCTGTAAGAATTGCGTAGTGATTCTGCCAACTTACTTTTTCTAGCTTTCACAATGTTTAACAAACTCAAATTTTTTATATGATGGTGAACTATGTGCATATTGTCTTGTTTTCAGGCTCTGTCTTTCCTCCATATTGAAAAGTTGATTATTCCCGCGGTTTCTGAACACATTCATACATGGACTGATGTTTTCGGTTTTAGTCCTCTTGATGAATCTCAAAAACAAGAATTGAGATCCATAAATATGTTGGTATTTCCTGGAATAAATCTGTTGCACAAACCATTAAATAAGGCGGCAAGTATTAAAATGGGAAAATCACAACCAAATTCTCCTGATGACAAACTGTTGAGTGAAAAAGTTCCCCCGACTGTTTCCGGTTCTCAAAATTCTCCTGTTAAAGTTGCAGCAAGTATTAAAATGGAAAAATTACAAAAAAATTCTCCTGATGATGAACTGTTGAGTGAGAAAATCCCCCCCACAGGTTCCTATTCTCAAGATTCTCCTGTTAAAGATGATCTCCTGTTGCCAGTTTCAACAAGGAATTCAAAAGTTGTTTCTGATTCCATTGTTCAGTTTGATGATGATGATGATACAGTTATGCATAATGGTGAAGTGGGTACTCAAAATCTTACTCATGCTGATTCCATTGAAGCAAAAGATGGTGATGCTGATTGCATGCCACCCAAAGAGTCGGTTTCTGTAGATGCACAATCTGATTCAAATGGGGAAGAATTTGTAGCCAAGAATGCAAGAAACGAATCAGTTTCTGTACCTGCAGATTCTGATTCCAACATTCAAATCACTGATGCGCAAAATGACAATACTGCTGACGCGATTCCACCTGAAAATTCTGATTCCAACATTCAAGTCATTGATGTGCAAAATGCTGATATGATTCCACTTGAAAATTCTGATTCTAACACTCATGTTACTGATGTGCAAAATGGCGAAACTGCTGATGCGCTTCCACCTGAAAATTCTGATTCCAACACTCAAGTTACTGATGTGCAAAATCGCAAAAGTGCTGATGTGATTCCACCTGAAACCCGCGTTCTAAATGATGTTACTTCCTCGGATGTTCTTTGTGAACCCAAACCACAGTTATAGGACAAGAGACGCAGTGTCTGGTTAATTTGGATCTATCTGCAGATGGTGAGAGTAGAATGCATCTGGGTTTTGGCCTATATCTTTGCAGAACATATGAAAATGAAATTTATCTGCAAGTTGTAGTAGAGCTCAGTTTTTGGTGCGGAAATTGAAGATTCAACCGTATGTTCTTGTTGGTATGATGGTTTTGAACACTTTAATTGCGTGATGAGATTGATTTTGCGGGTCGGGTTCGACCCACTGTTGTTGTAACAGCAAAAGCTAAAATAAACCACCCATATATAGGTTAAATAGTTTTCAAGGATACATATCATATAAGATTACTTTATTTTGCATTCTATTCAATATGTAACAACAAAATACATTATTCAGAGTATCTTTAATGCTGATGTGGCTGTTGCCAACTTGGTGTACTTACATGGAGTATATGCTTATATGAATGTAAATTAATTGATTTAATGTCGGTGTTTGGAGCACCGACGAATGATTTAAGTACTACGTGTTGTGTTGGCTTTACTTACGTCAGTGACATTTCTATACGTGTCTTACCAAAAAAGGATTAAGTTATTTCGGAAGATATATTCAACCAACTTCAATTCTTTTACCTATTAACGTCTTAGATTTCACAACGCCCCTATCACTTAGTTTTCGACTTTTTGGAAATATATTAGCCCGATGAATCTTTTACAAAACCTTGTTTTGAAGGTTTTTTTCCATCCGCGAAGCACTTCCAGATACCAGCTTTGCTTTAATTCATATTCACATAGTAAGTTATACAATCTTAATAATTACAATAATAAATTTTAATACCTCAAATGGGAATTAAGCAAAAAGTTGTGTTATTTTTTTATGAGTTTTTTTTTTCTAATTATAACAACACATTTACAATCATTATCACAATTATTATATTATGATGTACTGACAGAGTCAAAATTTTGGACTTTTTCAGAAAAGCAGAATTTTTGGTTATAAATGATTTAATGCTACATTTAGAATGTATGTTGTATTTTTCTTTTCGTAAAATAGTAGTTCATTGCATATAATGATAAATTTTGGACAAGATTAGATACGCTTTATCCCGCGTTAAACGAAAGTAAAAAACACTAATTAGTTTTTAATATCAAAACAAGCTTAAAGATCGCCGGTGTATTCTTTAATCCAAAGGGCATTACGAGCCATTCATATAGTCCTCCTGGGACGAGAAATGCAGTCCATGGGATCGATGCTTCGTCCATGGCCACTTGGTGGAATCCCGATTTGAGATCGAATTTGGAAAATATTTTTGCATTTCCAATTCG
>JAUEJL010004708.1:0-10300 GCA_032274825.1 Drosophyllum lusitanicum | reverse complement strand
ATAATAATCATAGATAATGAATTAATGATAATAAAAAGCTTAAACATTTATTTCTAAATTAATGTAGTGAATAAAAAGTTTGAATTAAATAAAAATTGTAGCACAAATTAAATTTATTTTAAATCAAAACTAAGTTAAAAAATTGTTTTGTATGAACTTTGGGTTTTAAATATTATATACGGTTACTCTAAATAATATTATTATATAAATTAGTATATATGTTTTTTAATCTTATTATATTTAATCTTAATTTACATATATTGTCTAACAAATATTTTTACGTTCTTTTGAAATTTAAATAATATTTTTTTACTAACTATATTATCTTCTCTAGAATTGAATTTTAAAATTTGATTTTTCAATATTGACTATTAAAAGTCAAAATTAGACTTTTGATTTTGATAAAATGAATGGTCAGGATTTAATTTTAATTAATAAAAGGTCAAAATATTTTAATTAAATTAATGAATGTTAGTCTTTTATTTATATTAGAAGATTAGAAGATAGAAGATACT
The DNA here is from genome assembly GCA_032274825.1 of Drosophyllum lusitanicum. Classification (NCBI taxonomy): domain Eukaryota; kingdom Viridiplantae; phylum Streptophyta; class Magnoliopsida; order Caryophyllales; family Drosophyllaceae; genus Drosophyllum; species Drosophyllum lusitanicum. Next base: position 9,785 of record JAUEJL010004708.1, on the reverse strand, counting down.
TGGAATATCAACAAATTGTAATTTAAGATAAACATACTTTATACGTGAATTTTATAATATAAAAATACAAAAAAATATAGCTTTAATCAATTTTTTTTGATGATATATCTTATAAGTTTTTTAAACTAATTTTTTTATAACTAAGCCTAATATATCATAATTTACAAATATATTTATCATACGATTTTAGTGAATTTTTTATTCACAATTTAGTTAAAAATATTTACAAATAAGATTGATTGTTAAAGTAAAAATGATCTCTAAATATAAATAAAAGACTAGTTTCTATTAGATAATTTTAAACGTTTATTTTGGTAAAATTAAATCTCAACTATTAATTTAAGTTGAAAATTCAATTTGATTTTAACTTTTAAAAGTTAAAGTTGTTTAATATGAATCAAAATTGTTATAAATAATTTCATATATACCCTTCTTAAATATTTTAAAATATAATATTTAATCATATTCTTAGATTTATCATTTTAAAAAAATTTATAATTATTTTAAATTCTATCTAATTATAAACAATAAAGATTTGACTTTATTGCTTATAATTGTAACGATAATGATCGATAACTTGTATAATAAATACAACCATGTCTTTTGGTATCATGATACCATATTTCTACCATCACGTGTACCCTCTCCTCACGTGACGCTTCCACCTCCGGTCTTGATGTTGACGTTGTTTTTTGCCATTTAAAGTCTCATTTATTTCACATACGTTTTATAATTATTTGATATTTTATTTGTATATGTTTAATATTTATTATTTTTTAAAAACTATTTCGTACATAGATAGATAACAAATAATGACCCGCAAGTAGAATTTCGATATATGGGTTAAGTTTTTGTCCTGGAAGGCTTATATATATTTGTTTTGGCAAATATATATCAAAAATTGATGAGAGTATTAGTTGTATGTATATATAAAGACAAACAAATATGTCATTATAATAAACCTGTGAACCTGCAGTCTAAAGTGAAGACACATTTAGCCTCATTCCAAAAGGCAAATCAAACCCCATGCATGTTACCTCCTTCCCTGGCTAACTACAACTCTTTCTTTCTTTCTTTGTTGGACTTGGAGTTATTAAGATATAATCTCAGTTAGAATATAACCATCACACTGAGTGACAGAACCCTCCTACAAGCTGGTCCCACACACTTCAGTACCTCTCTTTATATATAGTTTCTAGGGATGGAAATCATAGTTATGCATGTACATTAATTATTAGTATAAAAATTGATGTTATTTTGACATTATTATAATATAATAATAATAATAATTACGTTATAGTTTTTTAGACTGTAACATCAAGGTTGTCACTTTACACAGGTATATCGATTATTTAGTCGATTATTGTCATGACCTTTATACGTCTTCTATGATTTGATTTTTAATTGACAAATTCATAATTTACTTTGCATCTCTTTGTTGTGTACGATCAAGTAAGAACACGTACTTGTTAATGAGAAACTGATATATATAGTACAGTTTTGAACACTTGGATGCATTAATCTACGACGGGTGGTATATTCTTAAACTAAGTAAAATTATAAGACCGCCTGTAGTTGTCAACAATGAGCTCGTCATCCTCTTCTAATTAATTTAGCTTGTCATCCTCGTTGTTCTAGTAGGAGTGTTTCATTGTCCGGCTAGTTCTTTTGGAGCTCGTCGTTTTGGTGATGAGCTCAAAACCTTGGTTATCAATTTTTTTTTTTAATTTTTAAAACTAATCATATTAATCTAAATGAATATTATGTGGGTCAAATAATGATAGTGATAGTGATATATCAGTTAGTCATGACAATCATGACTATAACTGTTTAGTCTCAAGATATTCATAGCTGAAAAAGCTAATATGGCAGTCAGTCATAATGGTTATGACTACGGATGGTTTCAGGAAGCTGAAAAAGCATTCCGGTCATGTAAAATTAAGAAGTGCCTCGATCATATTTAAAATATGTTGCAACTCTTCATTACTTTTAAATAGGTTAAGTTCCATAAATATGTTAATTTATGGGGTTAGGAACCTCTCATGTTTGGGTCAAACATGATTGATCATGTTCCCCCACAAGCATGAGAGTGAACCCTACAAAGGGGACACATTCTTGACTAAAATAAAGGACCCACTCTCATGTTTGTAAGAGAATATGATAAGTGATATTTGACTCAATCATGAGAGGATCTTAACCTTAAAGAGGATCTTAACCTTAATTTATGTAACGTAACTTTCTTGTTTTGATTAGGTTGTTGTACTTGTAAAGTTAGATGTTGTGGCACATTTATGGTTAATCATTAGTTCTAACGGTTAACATGATTTTAATTAATTTGTAGAATTACTTAACTTAGATATTTTTTACAAGGACAACTAACTAATATATAAGAATTAAAAAGAAAGAGTTAATTACATTTTAGGTTTATGTGTCGTTTGTTAAAGATTATAGATTTGATCCTAGGGTCCGATTTTTTATGGGTCTGGTCTCTTTTGATCATAATCATTTACAATTTTGGTCCCTCTTCAACTTGAAAACACCAAAGTAGTTTTATCCTATTAAATTTTTTTATTTTTTTATTTTTAATATTACTTTACTATTAAATATTTTTTTTGAAAAATAGAAAATATTATAGTTATCTCTCTCTCTCTTATCTAACATTCTAACGGCCCCTATCTCTCTTTAAGTCACTCTCTATGTCTCGCTTCTTGAACCCAAATAACACAACCACCTCGATCAGCAATGCCATCATCAACCATCACCACCACTTTCACTAATGCCATCACCCACCATCACCACCACCACCTCCACCTCTATCACCGAAAACAACACCCTTGTTAGGGTTTCTATTTTTCTGGTTCAACCCCACCATCACCTTCACCAACACTATCACCCACCACCACCTCTGTCATCCACTAACTCCTTTCGCCGACAGCACCGTCATTGCAAGCGTCTTGATTTTTTTGTTTCGATCTAGATCAATGCACACTTATCCTGACGGAGTTTCAATGACAACCATCATCGCTGCCGTTGCTTAGGGTTACGATGATGTTAGCCAATGTTTTCATGTAACACCATTTTTCCAGTTTTAATTCAAAAATATTATCTTATGAGTTAGCACCCAAAAGATATCAGAGTTTTACAAAATACCTTTCGAAAGAACACACGTGCTAACATTTACAAAAGTAGTGTCAAAAGTTTGCTTCTCAAAATCAGGAGCTATCTAGCTGAACACCGTGCTAGGGCCTTACCCTTGCTAGAACCTGTGCCACTTGCAACATACAACACCGAAACATAAGCTGACACTTAGTGAGCATACTAACTGAAAACTAGTAACATTTAACAGAAGCAAAATCTCCCAGGATGTCTCACATCCAAGCTGCAACACTTGCGAACCTACACAAACTGTTACTGTTCTGAAGTATAGCTACACCACCTGTGTAGCTATACACTCTGTCTCTGCTTTGGTATATAGCTACACCACATGCGTAGCTATATACCCTAACACTGCTTTGGTATACAGCTACACCACTTGCGTAGCTATATACCATAACACTATTATCATGCATAGTTATACCACCTGCATAGCTATACACCACCGTTGTACTATATATATACACACACCAAAGCTATCACACATAAAAAATATATCACATAATATAAATCATGGATACTTACACTGCTTTGCCTCGTGCATAGCTACACCTCGGTATAGTTATACACTCTTGCTACACATGGAATACATATAACAGACATATCACTTAGCACATATATCATGCATATTCATATGCTACTCATACTAAAGGAATAGTATACTCACCTTGATGCTTAGATATATGCCAAACAGTGCTAACTCGATTGTATCATCATTAGTACGCCAATATTTATTGCCTACAAGCAATATACAATCAATGCATCAAGCTGATAACTCTGTTGTAAAACTAAAAGCTGAACAGGGCCCAGGCACGCCCGTGCCTTTCCAACCTAGGCCCAGACATGGCCTACTCTAACATGGGCGCACTGGGCTAGACACGCCTGTACCTTAACTAGGCACACCGGGACCTAAAGAACAATGGCGGTCATGCCCACCTGGCACGGTCGTGCCCCCAAAGGCACGCTTGTGCCTACGTCCGACCTGCACCAGTAAGTCATCCGACTTACCTGAAACTTTCCATTTTTTAATCCAAACTCATATCAAACGATTTCCAGCACTTCCAAACCATACTAGGACTACTATAACTGTTAAACAACAACATTTAACACCACGAACATGCTAAGATCAACGATTCCACCTTGATTTACTTTATTGACCCAAAACAATCAAAAACTCATTCAAGAATCATACATTGCTACTAGGAATCACTTGGATGTGTTGCTACTCTCTAGATTTGATGTTCTTGATCAAAAGAAACCACATAAATGGGCCGCTATGAAAGTGGTTGTGCAAAAGAGTGGTTTGACTAACACAAGTCAAACTACTAACACACACACACACACACACATATATATATATATATATATATATATATATATATATATATACACACACACTTTCCAATAATTACTAAACAGCCAATGCACTTATCATCTTTTAAAATAACAACTTTAACCCCTCTATTTAATAAAGACCTCTAGTCTTTTATAACAATTAATCATAACAACTTTTGAACTTTGGGCCGTTACATGTCGTTGTTGATAGTAACCACCACCAGACGCAGTCTCTCTCTATCTATCTATTTCTCCCTTTCTATCCATCTCTGTATCTCTCTCTCTATCAAGAACAAGGTTTTCCAGAATTTGAGGGTTCATTATTATAGGGTTTTCCAATCGAGTGGTTTTTTTTTTTATTTGGGGGATCCTTGATTTTAAGGTTCATGATTTTCTCCATGATTTTGTTTTGGAGTGTTACCAGATTTTGGTTGTCCTTGTCACAATTTACCTTTGAAATTTCAAGTGGGCCAGAAGTGTTGGATATGATGGTTAGAGATATGGAAGGTTGTGGCTGTGGCCGGAGGTTCGGTGGTGGTGGCAGTAGATGGAATTCATAGATTACTGTAAGATATACTTGATAAAGGGGTTAAGCTAGTAATTTTCTTTTTAAACATTAATTAATAGTTTTAAATGTATTTGAAATTACTAAAAATTAAAAAATTAATTAGATAATTAAGGGTATTTTGATCTTTTTCAAATTGAGGAGAAACTAAAAATGCAAAAGATTAAGGTCGGAAGGAACCAAATCCGTAAAAAAAATAAGACCTATAGACTATATCCATAATTTTAGCAAAGAACCAAAAATATAATTAACTCAAAAAAAATCCGACGTAATGTAATAAACCTATAAAAAATACATGGCTAACTCTTTAGAATAATAACACTAATTAAATAATCATAATAAGAATAATAATATTAATATTATATATTATATATATAATGAAGAATGTTCAATATAATTCATAATTAATCCATAGTCCTAAGAGACTAATTTTAGCCTTTGGATAAATGACATCAATGGTCCAGATCAAATTTTAAAAATTTGGATGGAGTGACATTTTCGTAATTAACATGTGATTGTATACTGAATCACCTGTGATTGAATATTAAAATTTTAAAACTATGCTTTTTAAATTAACTTTATTGAACACAACTCTATATATAATAAATAAGTATTATAGAATAAATTGAAAACTTAGAAAATTTAAAAAGTATAATATTGTATCAACAACACTAAAATTGCATTGTCGAGTCATATTAATTTGCATGTAATCTTCATATCATAACTTCAATAGGCCTTTGTAGTACTACGTTCACATATATAACACGTACAACTACAAAGATCGTGTTGCTGATGATGCATGAACCTATTGGTTTGCATACCAAAAAAATATTAGTCCTACTATATAACAAGAACGAGATCATATATCAAATTTAGCCAAAATGGAATTTTAAGGTAGATCACGGGCAAGCATATAAGCATGGGCTATCGCCATGCGTGCCATTTGAAAGGTCCCGGGCTCTTTTTAGTTATACAAAATTTGAGAGGTTAATTAAGTGGCGTTTTAATGTTCTTGTAACTCATTGTCGATTTCTTAATTTGGGGTCCCTTTGGAGACTTTTGAGCTATAGGAGCATATCATCATATCACTATTCCGTTACTCTAAAACTCAATGTCACATAAGCTTTTTTAATTATTAAGTAATTACTTAAATATTGTAATGACACTACAAAAAAATGTCGATTATCCATATTTTTTAATCAATATAAATACACTTAAAATGTGACAATTTTTAATAAATTATGGAAAGATTGGGTATTACTAATTTATATCAAATCTCTACATTTGAAAGTTTGAAAATTGTAATACATTTATTAGTGTGAACACGTTATCTGAAATTTCCACACTTCTATATGTGAAAATTTTGAAAATAATTCTAAAGTTACAAAAGTTCACGCTTTTAAGTGTTAATTTCTCTAATTATTTATCTATTACTTATAAATTTACACATTTAAAAACAAGGATTTTTAAAATCAAATCTACACATTTATATATGTAGAGTTTTTTCGATCTTTTTCTAACCATCTCTACATTTAAATTATTTTTCACAATTATAATTAAGAACGGATAAATACCATATCTGTTATATAGTAGTGTGAACCCATACTTAATTAGATTATCACACTCCTTTATTATGTACAGTTGTACACACATATAGTGACCCTTTTCAGATCAACGTTACCCGGCTCAAGCCAATGTCTTGGGCGGTGATCATATATGACGTGATTGGCAACTCACAAGCGACCACTCGTTGCACTCCATCATATCTCCAAAAGCACATTTCTAGCTAGCTATATTTAAATTTTAATTCCCATATTAAAACGGGAAATAAAAAGTACACACATATATATATAGAATATTAAAGGAAATTAAAAACAGGTTACTGATTTTCTGTCAATATGAGAATAGAAAAATAAGCATACATACATATATGTATATATATACTAATTAATATAATTTGCTGTATATTAATTAAGTAGTGCATGCACATCCTCCCTACGAATATGACAATGAAAAATCCATAAGTTAGAGAGTATATACAAATAAAGGAGAGTAACGAGGCGCCAGCTGAAATGTGTATACATATATTAATTAGTTCCAGATAACTTTTGAATTAAATTAATTATTATTATCATTATTATTATTAAGCAAGTAGTGTACGTAGTGGGGTCTAGCAGAACTGTGTGAGTGTTGAAGGTGAAGCAAAACCCCAAAAAAGTTGCTACACAAAACAGCCAAATATTCAGCACCCACCACCACCTCGATCGATCAACCCGGTCTTCATATTAATTAATTTGTTAATTAGAAATGAATTTGTCACATATCTCTTCACTTACAGTTCTCCCTTTTCCCCAAAAGATTCTTCATGTACCTTTCACTTAGTTTCGATCATATCCCTCTCAAACTAAGATATAGACCTATTGCCCACCTTTCTGTCTCCATTCTTCTTAATTAAGTAACTACTACTTTTGGTTTAATTTTGATTGATAGACAGTTAGTTATGGATGATCATCATCATGACGAATCAAGATCATACTGGATCCAAAAGGAAGGAGGAAGAATTAGTTGTTTGATGAATAATTCGCATGGTGCCGCGGCTCATGTGTTTGGGGGGGATTCGTGGGAAGAACAAGCTTTCGCAGAAGATGCTGCCGTGGGAGGTGGGTGTGTATGGCCTCCTAGATCTTATACTTGCAGTTTCTGTAGAAGAGAGTTTCGATCGGCTCAAGCACTTGGTGGTCACATGAACGTTCATAGGAGAGATAGGGCTAAACTCAAGCAGATTAATATTTCTGGTAATTCAACTTCCAATTCAAACAACAAGAATCAAATTCTTCTTGAAAACAGCGCCGCGGCTGCTAATTATACTACATCATCATCTTTTGATGATAGAAGTAGTACTCATCATCATCATGTATCGTTGTTACAAAACAACCCTAATAATACATCTTTTGACTTGGATCCTCATCATAATGCTCTCTTTTCATCTACTTCTTCTACAATAAGACCTTATTCTTCTACGGCATCGATTCTTCATCCTTTCACTTGTAATTCTTTCGGTCAACAACAGCAGCATAAGTCATGTACCCCTCCTATATTAATGTCATGGCCAACCAAGTTTGAACCCAGAAAAAGATTTCATACAGAAGATTTGGGAAACCAAGACGCGGATTGTATTACAAAAGTTATTGAATCGAATTCCACCAATTCAAAGAAGAACATTAATATTAATCATGAGATTCACTTCACAGCTGGTAACTTAAGTTCTTCTTCATCACTTGTTAGAAAAAGATCCAGCTTTCAATATCACGATGAAGAAGAAGCTGAAGATGGTTTGATGTTCATGAAGAAAAGACGAGTATTAATAGGTGATGGTGGTGGTAGTGATGGTCAGTACTATTTGTTTCCAAAAAATAGTAACTTGCAGGTAATTAATGATGATGATGAAGTTATTGAACCGCCTGCAGTGGAGGTGCACCATGAACGTAGCCCAAACTCTACTTTGGAGTGTTTGGATCTGGAGCTAAGGCTCGGTGATAAACCTTAATCAGGTAGGTGATCATCATGTCCATCATATATATCGATCATGTGCAAATTAAAACTGTCTTTCTTTTGTAACTGTACACGTACGTTGCTGCTTCTTCAATTCCTTGATCTTCCTTTTTCTGTATTGATTACAATTAATTTGTTCAAATCAAGCTTTGAGTCGACGATCGTTGATATATGATCGATAACTACAATTAAGCCATGAGAGTACGTAATTATCGAATTTCATGAGAGTACAATTAAGCCTCGATTGAAACTGCTGATTGAATGGATTTGATTTCATGTTTGTTAATCAAACAAGCATGCAAACATCCCACTCAAACGAATTATCGAATTTCAATTCATAGACAAATTAAATGATCGTGGATCGATTCGACCATTAAGAGTCACGTACTGCTGACAGAATGTGTTTTCCTTTGTTTTTTATTTGCTATATATATCTTGAAAACTAAACGATATATATATATATATATATGTAGGTCATGATCATTTTTTTTAATCTTATGTTAACATGAATATATATCGATTGGACTATATGAAAAAGTATATATGAGGTTCACAAAATTGATAATAAAGAGTACGTACGTGAGTGACAAATTAAATATGTTATAATCAAACATACGAGACAGATCTATATATATAATTCAATTCAGTCAATCTAGTATATATGTTTAATTTGTTTCTTGTAGCTAGCTATATATAGGTATAGCTGGTAGGGTAATATATATCTATATATTAATGTTGTTTGTCCATTTAAGTCGACGTACATTCATTATTACTGTATATATATGACAATTATCAAACAGGCGTACTGTACGTTTATATATTGCCGGGGAGTTAATTCTTTTTGTTAACTTTTTATGATTAATTTTGAGGAAATTTAATTAATTGACCAAAGCTACCTAGGATCATTCATTTTCATTAATTAATTAAAAAGACATGATATATATATTATACATATATATAGGGTAGATATCAAGTAAAAAGGATTTTATGGTAAAAAGGGTAAGAGGCAACAATAAAAATCCTTTTTATTAATTAAAACTAGTTTTTTATCAATTTATTTTTTATGAATCTAACATATTCATCACTTTTTTACAGAGCAAAATAGATTTTCAAATACAGATTTTGAAACCAAAATTTTGGAATAATTTGTTGATGAACAAAATGCTTTCATCTAAAAAGT
>JAUEJL010004697.1:0-10301 GCA_032274825.1 Drosophyllum lusitanicum | reverse complement strand
TTGTTTAGGTTTATTGAACTCGATCCGTTAGTTTATTGACTCCATAATTATTTGTTTGTCTCATTGTTATAGTGTTATGGATATAGATTTGTCATCATTGCCTATTGATAGAGCTTCATTGTTATGGTTTTATCGTTTGTGTTTTTAGTGTCGCCATGATGGTTACATCGTTATTGTATTATTATTATTGTTTAATTGTTATTGTCTTATTGTTTTACTCTGGGTATGCTATCTATTAACCACCTATGGGGGTACCATAGGCACGTCATTGTGGCACCGGTGGTGTGACTTCCGCAGCAGTGTGATTTGTTACAGTGTCTACTCATTGTGGTGTGATAAGGGTCTTAGGAGGCGTATTGGTTAACCATAGTTATTGCATTGTTATTGTTTGTGGATAGAGGCGTAGTGCCCAATACCTTATCCACCATTGTTTGGTACTTTGGATCTGCAGGTCCATGTACCCATTGTTTATTGGTTGATGCTTCTTTTATACAAGTGTTGGTACTTTTGAGCTTGGATTGTTCGTACCCCATTGATTCCATAGTTATTGTTATGTTTCATATTAGTTGTTATTTATTGCTGGTCCTAGTATTCAATATGTCTTGTTCGTATTATTTTTGTTTTTGTTTTGTATCCGCGCACTGGGTATTCTGCTCAGCCGCATTTTCTTTCCATGCGGTAGGTTTACACGGGAATTGAAGGGTAAAGAGATCGAGAGCAAGGCACCAGTTGTTTGAGGTATTAATTCTTAGATTTTTGCTCTGTTTGTATATTGTATGAGTAGCCTCCGGAAATGGGGTGTTACAGTTGTGATTTTGAATATATAAATATGAATATGATATTAAGACAAGAAAAAAACCCACAAGACGCCAAGATAATTGCTTAAAATTAGAATTTTCAACTTCAATAGATCAAAGGATTATTTATGGTTGCTAGAACTTGGTGTGAATTGTTTTACTAGTTATATAATTTCTCATTATGAAATTCTAGTTGTGAAGTTGTTGCTAGTTGTTCTATCTTTAAGACTTCAAGTAGTCTTTATTGTTCTTTATTCAATTGATGAGGTTTTTAGTCGTGCAGTCAGCTCCTGTAGAGAAGCTTTACTTGTATTTGAATTGATTTATAGCATTCTAGGTGTTTGTTCAATGCCCGAATGAACATGAATATAAAAATGTTATTTTGTTAGTTTCATTAGATGTGTTTCATAACTCGGTCTCTCTTGTACATGTATAGTCCAAGGTGACCTGAAGGGAGCTTTTCAATCACTATGTTTCTTCGAGGGGCAGCATTGACGGTAGCTAAATCAGGAAGGTTATTTAGCAGTATCAGTAGCCATGATCTAGCCAGCACTATAGCTGAGCTTAATAAGGTATGATGAAGTTTATTTCTGTAGCTTAAGTAAATCTGGTTTGTTTATCTAACATTGATATCTCAATCACCATGGGAAGATGTCATAGAATTGCATGAGTTTATGTACCAAGCGATTGCATAGAATGTTAAAGACCATGTTCTATCTGATGACCACTCTATAGTTAAGGATAGTAGTGATGTTTTGCGTTATGACAAGGGGGCATTATGTATAAGTCACCATTTATTTTGAACCCCATTTACTATATGAAGTCTTGGGATTTAAATAGCTTGTCTTGCGGCTGGTTTGATCACAACACTTCAGGAGATGATAATGTAATTTTTAGGAAAAATGCAAGATAATAAAGAACAAAATAAAAATAAGACACGACCACAAAGAATTTCTTGGTTCAATCAATCAATGTGGTTGACCTGGTTCATGGGCAGCATTTAGATCTTATTCTGTATACAAGTGCTTCAAAATTGATTTACTAGGAACCCTAGGTATGGATAATGATAATGGTGTGCCCTAGCTATAAATGGAGAGGCCCAATACGTGGTAAAATCTCAAATTATGGCAGGTCCCCCTCCCCGGGCATCCTTTCCAGATAAGTATTAGTCATGTACGGTTTCGGGTCTAATGGTCCTCACCGTAAGACATATACTTATCCTTTGAAATTCTACTGTGGGTCACCAACAATCCCATGTCATGCTTTAAGAGTAATACAGTATTTGAGTGGACTTGGTGACATCGTGAAGTCTCACTATGACAAGAAACCATTTTAGGTATATGATTGGGAAAAATGCCAGAGGTAGTGACAATCATTTAATGGAACCTGTTCACTAGTTTGGCATAAAATTTGAGATGGGTTAGTCAAGCGTTAGATGACTACTTAGATGTTATTATGGTCTTGAATTTTTGTATAATTCCAGTAAACTATAGAGTTTAGGCCAGAGGTAGCTACAAGAAACCATATTAGGTGTACGATCTTTTCTTTTCTTTTTCTTCTTATCCTTGCCGGCCCCAGGGGGGATGCTATACTAAAGTTTACGAAGAAGATAGATGTTCACCTTGGAAATTTAGTGCCTCTTTGATGAGCCATTATAGCACTCTAGCATATTGCATTTAATTTTATTTATTTGTATTTTCTTTTCTTACTGAGAACAGCAAGTAGTTTCTTGTAACATATCCTGTTAGGAACCTTAACCTAACTGTGAAATGTTTCTAGACTTTGTGTTAAATTTTGCACTACAAATTGGATCAGTGCTCCACCTGCTCCTAAAATATGAAACATCAATATACTCCATTTTACCTCCAAGTCAAACTCTACCTTCATTGGATGGTTGGTGCAATAGCTCATATAGGTTTATTTCTTGGTTCCAGGAAATGGAATTTGTTTTTGGTGAAGCTCCACCTACAAGTCTTACTGGTTCTAGTAAAAGCCAACCTATGGCTCAAGATTCCGAGTTGATCTCTGCTGAAAAAGTTAAGAATGAATCTAAGTTGACCCATATTGGTGCCAAGGGTGAAGCTCAAATGGTGGATGTCTCTCACAAGAATATTAGCAAGAGAGTTGCTATTGCTAGCTGCAAAGTCATTCTGGGGAAGAAAGTGTATGATCAAGTTTCTGCCAACCAGGTTGCTAAGGGAGATGTTCTTACTGTGGCAAAAATAGCTGGAATAACAGGGGCAAAACAGACCAGCAACCTTATCCCACTATGCCACAATATCGAATTAACTCATGTTCAGGTCGATTTAAGATTAAACCCTAATGATTATTGTGTTGAAATAGAAGGGGAGGCTGCTTCAACAGGGAAAACTGGGGTGGAAATGGAAGCAATGACAGCAGTTACTGTTGCTGGCTTAACAGTGTATGATATGTGTAAAGCTGCTTCAAAGGATATTCAGATTACAGATGTGCGATTGGAACACAAAACTGGGGGGAAGAGTGGGAATTGGTCCAGGGAGAAATGATAAACATATAACTTTTCAAGTTTGTGAAGGTTATTGGTGCTAAACAACCTTCCTTCTTACTAAAGAGTATATCATATGGCCTCCTTGTGTTTCTATAGATCTGAATTCTAATGTGAATAGTGCGTTAAAGTTGGCAATATGTGCATGTTTGCCGGTTGGATAACGAAGTACAAGTGCCCTGGATTTTACTATTTCTTGTGAGCATTCTGATTACTTTGGTCATCTTACCCGTGGACTTCTTTTGGATTTTGCAAGTTGCTGTTCCTTTTTTCTTGTAACAGAGGCAGGAACTACTTGTTGGCTTACTAAATTCACAGGTTTCCTATCCACCCGTAGTCCATCGCAGTATCGCACACGTAACTGGGTAAAGATCTCAGTAGGGAGTTGGCATGGCCCATACGGCGATTTTGCAACATGTTCTATTGTAAACACAAGTGGTATAAAGATTATACGTTATCACGGAGTTGGAAATAAACATTGTAACAACATGAGGTCAAGTCACAGATTTAGGGATTCTCAGTAATCTCTTACGGGTTATGTCACATATTTTAGCTTTAGGATATTAATATTTATTTCTTTTCTTATATTTGCATAATGGGTTCGATTGGTGGTTTGAAGTGGTGCTTGATGTTGGTAAGAATAACAAATAGTGACGTTAATCCAGAAGTAGATTAGTAAAAAAACAAGCAGAATTCATTAGTTCATCTAGTATACAAAACATTTATTAAATTTCCTTTATTCATGAGTGAATATGAAATTTTCTGACGTTTATTAAGCTCTGCTTGTTTTTAGTAAATTTGTATTTTGATTTATTTTCTGATATATAAAGTTATTATGATTTAATATTACAAAGTAAACCAGCTGAGCTTATATAGATCTAAGTTGTAATAAATTCATAACTAGTGTAATATCAAGACAGTATCCGGATTGTAACTGTGATAACCGTAAAATTAAAAACTATTTTAAAAGTGCATAATAGCTATAATATGCTAACAAAGCTTGATTATTTTGATTATTTAAAACATGCCAAAGTTTAAAACAATCACAAATGGCTTTCTATGAATTCATATGATGTAGTAAAGACTTGAATAGATAAACCAATTTCTAGTCATTGTTAACAAACTAATTTAGATAATTTATTTTATAAGACTAATTTTCATCAACTTAATTAAAAGATCCTAGGCATAGCTATTCATTTAATTAAAATTAAATCTTAGCCATTTATTTAATCAAAGTTAAAAATTCAATTTTGATTTTAAATGATCAAAGTTGAAACTCAATTTTATTTTAAATTTTCTCTAATTCAAAATTCCTATCCACTAAATTTATTAAATCATATCATACTTACATAGTGTATTTATATAAAAATAATACATCTACTTATCATATCAAATTGATCTCTAGATATGGTTAATTTAAATAATATTTTAGCCACTAAATTTATCTTTTATGTAATAATCTTCTTATATAAATAAAAAATAATAATTTGAATCATATTTACTGTATTATCCTAGCTATTTATTTAACAAATCAATTTTAATTATACGATATTGACTATTCATTTTGATAAATATTAAAATCCAATTTTGACTTTTCTTAGTTTTCAATTATAACTTTATTTAAATTAAATTTTTTAGAATTAGTTTCATTTATGTCCTTAAATCTTAAAATATAATAATTTACAAAACATTTTAAACAGCATATTTAATCAAATTTTTAGTTTTATGATTTTAAAATATTTTTAAAACATTTTAAATTGTTTTTAATTATAACCAATAAATATTTGACCTTATTGTACAAGAAATATAATCATGTCACGTTGTATCATGATAACATGTTTCTATCGTTCCCCCTCGCATTGTAGCTTACACCACTGGTATAAGTGTTGACGTCATCTGTCGCTATTTTTTAATTCTAATTTTCTTTCACGTATTATAATTATTTAATTTTTTTATTAATGTTTAATATTTATTATTTTTAAATCAACCAATGTATTACACGGATAACTAATCTAATCTAATCTAATAATTGTAATAAAGGAGTTCTTTCATATTTTTGTTATTGAAATGATTTATCATATACAATAATGAAATAAAATAAATAAAATTCCCTAAAGTGACGACGTTTAATCATATGATTTATTTTATTTTTATTTTTTTGGAGTAAAATAATCGTATCGTCATTCACCGCCTCTCACATTGTCCGGGAAATACATATCACATCTCCTGGACAAGGAAACAATAATCAAAGTATAAGGTCGCAATTGAGAACATCGTTGGTCCTGTGATGGAATGGGCCGCAGACGACCAGAAGGCGGGGGCGGTGGTGGTAGGATTAATAGAGAAGGCAACGAACTCAACTAAACTCGACTTGGATCCGCGGATCCTCAAATCAATCAAATCTGTTGTCCGTCACTCTGATTCGGAGCTTCGCCTTGCTGTTGAAAACCTAATGAGTCTTATGAAACGAGATCACTCTCAGGTCCGTTCATTCTAAACCACTGTCGATGACACTAATTCTAGATATGTACAGTGGTCTTAAATCATGTAATTTCTTCCATGTAATTTGTCTATTATTGTTCTTAAATTACCCAAATCTGACGTTTGAGTTCTATGAGTATCGAATTTTGAATATAATCTGGAAGTGCGCAGCTAATTGATGCGCTTTCTGGCGTATACTATCCATGTAGATGTTTTTTATTTTGTTATATAACTTCATTTATGGCTCATATGCGCATTATTATTTTTCTTATATATTTATAGAAATTTGTTGATGTTCTCAACAGAGGTAAGATAAATAATGAGCAGCTTTTAACTCCTGATTGATGAGTGATCTACCCCCCGCTACTAGAATAACAACTAACATAAACATCTACATAAGAGCACTCTTACACTAAGTTGCAAACAGCAACACCAAATTAGACATTGAGCAGAGCATTATATTCAAGTATATGCGAGTTTGTTTTTGCCTAAACACGATCTGTAAATAGCAAGTACAGTGAGGTGATGGTTAGACACCATGCTCTATTAAAAAGTCATAAAATGTAAAAATCAAGTTTGATGTGTCCTGTCAGGTTCACCTTTTGGAAGTCCATGTCTTGCTATATGTACGCGACCTTGCACAGGTAACACCGTAATCGTTATTGTTATTCATATTAAATTAGTAAAGAAATGAAGTGATTATACACATATAGTATACATGAATATTCCTTTGAGTTTTAAAGAGGATACCTATGAGTCTTGGAAGAGCTTTTTGGATATTGTTCTCACATTTGACATAATCTACATGGAAGTAAAATCTTTATTGTTATTGTAAATTTAATTAAGGGTTACTATTGCATACAATTTGTAGGTTTAACCATTTGAAGTTCGAACAATAGATGTAGATGTAAGCTTACTGTCATGGTAGATCTGGTTATTTATAAGAATTGTGTATAGAACCGTGCAAATGATTAACGGCTAAATTCCATGAACTGTATGAGATGATTACCTTCGAATTCATTGCCAGTAACGGTTTTTTTCCAGCCATTATCTTCCTCAAACATCTTCTTTAAGAAAGTCTTTCTGATCTATTACATCGTGAGCTTACGGGCTAGCACTCCCTCTTGTACATCCACGTCCTTGCCGATTTCATCTTCTCGGTCACAACATCAAAGTTTTCAACAGTTGGAATCTCAATATCGTCCTCCATTTACTGTTACACGTTTGTAGACATGCATATTTGTAAATATTAATAGTTTAATACGTACATGCATATGTCTTCAAATACCATAGAAAAAAGGGGAGAAAAGAAAAGCTATTCTGCTATTTTGAGTGAAAGTGGGTTCTGTCATCTGTTTGGCTATTATCTGAGAGCTCTGATTGATAAAAATAAAAACAGAACTGTCAATGCTTATTGGATGGCCTATATATTGCTATACTTTTGCAGGCATGAACAGTATGCTTCTTTGTTTTCTTAGCTAACATGATCTTTCATTGTTGTACCATATTAAGAGTCTTTTATCTCTCAAATAATGTTTGTTATTAAGATGAAATTCTGATGTGCAGTTACATTGCAGGTACGGTACCTCACACTAACTATAATCCATGAACTGTTCATGCGGTCAAAGCTTTTTAGAACCCTCATTGTTGAGAATTTGGATCAGTTGTTGACTTTAAGTGTTGGGTTCAGAAGAAACCAGCCGCTCCCTGCTCCTCCAGCCATTGCATCCAAGTTGCGTTCAAAAGCAATAGAATTCTTAGAAAGATGGAACACTACATTTGGAATCCATTACAGGCAGCTTAGACTAGGGTATGATTACCTAAAAAATACGCTTAGATATCAGTTTCCTGATCTTCAAGCAAGCGCTGCAAGAATCCAAGAAGAGAGAAGACGAAGAGAGCTGCGAACCAAAGAGATTCTGTTAAAGAAGTATGAATTGTTGAAGTCGAATTTTTCTTCAATTAAGGACGAAGTTAAATCAATAGTTGATGAAATTAGTGAATGCATAGATATCCTTGTAAGTTCCAAAGAAGAGAATCTGCCACTGGCTCCTATTGATGAACAAGATTTTGAGGAATTTCGTAGCATTGAATTGCGTCAGATTCGTGATAATTCATTGAAAGAAGCAGACAAGGTTCAAGAAAATAGCGAAAATAAAGTGGTTTTCGACGCTTTAAGAGAACTTTACAAGCTTTTAGTGACTAAACACATAGTTGCAGTGCAAGAATCAATTTCTGTCCTCGTAAGGGTTGAATTGTCAGATAACAGACTTAGAGACTCCATGTTAAAGGAATTCATTGATAACCGTAATCATCTCAAATCCATTAAAAAGAAATGTGAGGAAGCCGGGTGCGTTCTTTCAACCCATGTAGATGAGGACGAAGAAGATATTTGGGAAGAGGGCCCAAGTGAATCTTTTGATGTTTCAAAATACGTGACACCCAGGAAGCAAAACGTGGATCATACAATTAAGACGAACGAGTCTCCCGAATGCAGTAATTTTAAAGAAACAAATCTTTCTTGCAAAGTGGATCCTGATTTGGATCCTTTAAAAAGTAAGCTTTTGGTTGAAGCTCCAGTCATGAAATGGGGTTCGTTCTTGGACAACTGGGGTTCAAACCGTGATTATATGGCTAACCACAGAGGGTTAGAGCTTGAAAGTCACTGGGGTAGGGTGGACCATGATGCGGTTATTCCAGCTAGTAAAATTTCTGAATTAAACGTTCAGGCAACCGTATACGAGGAAGATCGTAAAGAAATTCAGCAATGCTGTGCACCCTTGAAAAAGGGGGGGCTTTGTCAGAGAAGAGATTTGAAAGTTTGCCCTTTTCACGGACCCATCATTGCTCGTGATGATGAAGGAACACCTATAAACAATAACTCAATGGATGATGAGGAACCTGATGTGAAGAATGTCTCAACAGAAGCATTACTAAAACAGGCAGTAAACAATGTTAGAGAGAGAGATAAAGAGGCCATGAAGACAAGAGCCTTTGATAAAAAGGAACTAAAACGAGCCACACTTGCTAAAATCCGTGGGCACAATGAAGCCGTGTTGCGAGATGCAGCAATTGCTTCAACTTCGCAATCTTCTGCCATTGGAGAGTTAGAAACAAATTTGAGCAGAGAAAAAGACAGTCTTGCAAAGATGCTGAAAAAGAAAGCAACTGCCAAAGATAGATTAGCGCGAAGGCTGCTGAGCAGAAAGGCTATTGCAAAACAGGTAAATCTTGGAGATGATCATTCAAAATACAGAGAAGCCTTTCCTAATCAATGGTAGAGCTTCAAAAAAATACTGAATTTCTTTTTTGTTTTAGTTTTTAGTTTGCCTGAACTCTAAATCCTAGAGGACACGCTTATTTTCACTATTTTTCTTTCAAGTAGATTTTCTGTACTAAGATTTATTCTGATATGTGATGTATAAAGTTGAGTATATAGAATAAAGCATTTTAGTAGTGCATTATTTGTGCTATAACAGCATACATCTTATGTTAATGTTTTCATTTCCGGCTTGAGTGGATGAAACATGGAGATATTATTTTAAGGCCTTGTTTGTTTGTTTTTTAATATAAGCACTTTTCTATCAAAAATCCTTACGTGCGCGGGCGGACTTCTTCAAATAATCAGATTGATGTGTTTTGGAGATCTTATCGAGTTATTTTCACTTATGTTAAAAGTGGATAAAATACCACTTATCTTCGTTGATTTTTAGACTTGTAGCTTTTCTTCTGCAGACATGGGACAAGACATAAGATATTTTACCTCTTTTAGGAACAAATGCCATCCAAGTTATGTCTACCCGCTAGTTTTTTTCTATGAGCTAGAACTGAGAAGCATGAAAGACGTGGGTATTATTATATATGGGATGCCAGGAAATTTATTGCTTCCACAATTTGATCAAGAGAACTTGATACGGTGCACTTTGGAGCAGAATTTCTTGTTTTTTTGTTTTTTCTTTTTGTTTTGTAGCAAGGAGAAGATGAGCTTGGACTGAACTCATTATGCTCCTGTTGCCAAGTACCGGATATTTGGGGTATTTTCTTATCATTATTTTATTTATTTATTATTTTTTTTACATAAAATTAAAGGAAAATTGCATTCATAAACTTTCATTATTCCTTTAATATCCTTGTAAACTTTAAAACTACATATATATCCTTATAAAACTACGAAATTCACATATATATCCAAACTCATATTTTAATTAAGATTAAACTAATTTAATATTTAAAAACTGATATGCAAATCAAAATACCATGTCATATTACTAAAATACCCTCCCGATTCTCTCCTAGAAACATTGATTCCAACCATGATTTACCATGTCTCTGGGAACTCCTCTTTGTCGACTGCCATTGCTGTTATTTCTACATCCTTTACCGGCGATGTATAGTACGTCCATCGTCACAAGAGCAAAATATGAGAACAACTCTATGGTCACGAGGAATCAACGCTTTGAAGAAGATTTGTGAGTAGTTAGAGATCGTCGCCGGTCCAC
>JAUEJL010004686.1:0-10301 GCA_032274825.1 Drosophyllum lusitanicum | reverse complement strand
CGGATTAGCGAGGCCCCTTTTTCTGGTGGTCATGTTCCGTCGGTAATCCGTCGGAAACACCGTTTTCCGACGGATTTCCGACGGATTTTGCCGTCGGAAAATAGCATGTTTGTTGTAGTGAAATTCAAACTTTATGGTAAAACTGTTTGAAGAAAACTTTGATAATTAAATCGAAACTTAACTAAAATTTTGATGGTTAAACCATTATTAACCCTATTGTTAACGAGGATAAATTAGTAAATTACCAATATATGGTGATTACATACCAACATATTTGAGATTACAAAACAAAATCACAAAAACTAACAATTCTTTGCAACTATACACACATGCGCACAGTACATGCACATATATGTATGTATGTAGGGTATGTACGTCCATACTATACACACACAGTACATGCACATATATGGTTGTGTCAGTTTCAACAATTCACGATCAGCCCTCCTATGAAGGTAAAAGAAAAAAGAAAAGTTGGGAGTGATTAAATAGTAAAAATAACATGATAGAGAAAATAAGAGTTAAGAAATGAATGATTGTGAATTATCTAAAACCAAATCATATCCAAACATTTATTACACCTCTATTATTAAGAGTAGTGGTTTAGGGTTTAAAACATCATTGCAAAACCAGACCTTCTTTTGTAGTCTTTGGTAAATCCAATGATTTTAATTGACTTATGTTCTCATATCCCGTTGATATAGAATTGGATATCGTTATTATTATGTGTTAATTGACCAATGTGGTGTTATTGGTATTTTGATGGGGCAAACTGCATCAAAATACAATGAAATGAAGGTAACCGGTAATTTTTAACTTTTTTTAATATTTTTTAATTTTAAATTCAAATGTTCTTCAAGATATTATTTGTGTTCTTCAATCTTTATGTGTAAATCAAGAACAAAACCCATGAATTAACCAAATTTGTTCAAATCTATTCAAATCTAAAATCAAATATATTCAAATCATAAATTAACCCTAATAATAAATCTGAAATGAAAGAAACCCATAAAAAACTAACACTAATCATCATTTGGTGATCTGGGAACACAAAAGAGGCAAAATATAAATCTAAAATCAACCATGAATATTATCCCAGATCTGAACAAAGAATCTAATCAATCCATGCTAAACAAAGCATCAGAAGATGAAGATGAACTCATAAGCAGAAATCACACACTTTAAATCGTATAAATGAAATATTAATCAAAGAATACATTTGAACCATCAAGATTCTGAAATCAAAAAACCCTAACTGTAAAAACCAAATTGCAAACACTTACACATTTAAACCAAGACAAAATCTGGAACAAAGCATTTGAATCGGCGGCGGTTGTGGTGGTTTAAAGCGCGGCAACGGTAATCTGTAAGGTGGTGGTGGTAGGCGACACAAGAAACCCAGAAAGTTTCAAATTTGATCTCGACGACGGTGGTAGGCGACGCAAGGAACCCTAATCTCAAGAAACCCTTTTGAATCAGCGGCGGTTGTGGTGGTTTTGACATAATGACAGTGGTGGATTTTGAAGGCAACGATTGTGGTTCTGGTTGTTTGAAGGCACAGACTGTAGTGGTGGTTCGAAGGTGACGATTGTGGTGGTGGTTTTGAAGATGAAGGCGGCAATGGTGATTTGAAGAGGAGATGGTGATGGTGGTGGGTTGAAGGCGATGAAGGTGGTCATGGTTCGAAGGAGACGCCCGTGGTGGCCGTTTGATAGATCTTGAGGGGGGCAATGGTGGATTTTGAGAGGGCGGTGGTGGTTCAAGGGTGTACAGATCTTCAAAAGGATCTTGAAAGGGCAATGGAGTTTGAAGGTTTGGTTGAGTAGGGGAGATGAAGGGAAGGAGTTTGTACAGATCTTCAAAGGACCTTCATACATTTGAATAAAAAAATCAAAAATGAAAAAGAAAATAAAAATAATCGGTTGTTTACTGGTTTTCATAGGTAATTTGCATATAATGGGAAGAAAAAGCAGGTTGGTTGTATTTTTTTAAAAATTTCAAAATTCGTTGTATACAATGGTACTTTAGTCAAAGTTCGTTGTATTTTGATGCAGTTTACCCTATTTTAATGTTTCTTAATTGTTTGTATTTCTTATTTGTTTTTGCTAGGCTTATCTTTTCCTCTTCTATGTTTTTGTTTTTCAATAAAATTGCCATTTAAAAAATATATACATATTATTTAACTTTAATGAGTAACCTTGGTCCTTGGGTACCACGAATCAGAATCAGATATGAAAATTGCACTTTTAGTTTATCAAGTGTGGCTGAAATGCAAACACGATGGCTGATCCACCATTCTCCACCGTAACCACCTTCTACCACGGTTTCTTATTCTTCCCACACAAAAATTTCCTCACACTACTCTCCATTACCAATGGAGCTCTGTGGAGCTTCTGCTTTCGCATGGAGAAGTTCGATTTCACCTTCTCTTCACTCTTCTCATCAACCGACATCGGTACTATACATACATCTCTCTCTCTCTCTATTTGGATTCTACGTTGTTGTGATTTATATGTTAGGGTTAATTTGCTTGTGATGTTGTTTTCAGGTGTGTGAATTCAGAAGATTTAGGGTTTGGTGCGTCAAAAGCGACGTCAATGGCTCTTCCCAGTCTCTTAAGGTGAATGAGTTTACTTTAATTGTAATCGAACGATATGATTCTTCAATTGAAGTAACTGGACAAACTGTTAATGCACCAACTGGTTCCAAACTAAAGGTTTAGTGGGACATTAGCAGACAAACGATTATGTTAAATTGTTGTAGACTCTCAACTTCTTTAGGAGTTAATTATTGAAACTTCTATAACAAGTAATCCAGCCATATGATTTGCAACAATTTATTCTGTCATACATTATTTGCTGATAACAATCTTTACTAGAATAATTTCATTAATTTGTACTGGTGTTTGTCCACATGAGCTCTTAACTTAATTAAACAGTGTATTTGGTCCAAACTTATAAAACCGTCTTGTGCCAGAGATGGAGAATTTTTATTTGGAAAAATATTAGTTTTTGACATATTCAAAGTCAAAATGTAGCTTACTTATAAAAGAATGGAATATCAAACTCCAAAAACACTCTATTTTGGCCCACCCTTGATTGAACAAAGCTATATTCACGTGCATGATTATGAACCCGGCTGAAAATGGGCACATTCCACTTACATCGCCTTAACTTTCATTCTCTAAAACATATTTGTATAGAACCCTTGATTGGAGAAGAAACGTATAGACCTATGAAAACTTGATTAAATAGAAACAAGCCATAATTATATAGAACAATGGCAAGTCATCAGATACTCAAAATCGGTTTTTCTTTAGTGAAAAGCTCATGTACTCTGCAATTTGTTTCAGGGGAACCAGATGACGGTATCTATTACAGGAGCAACAGGTTTTATAGGGAGTAAATTGGTGCAAAGGCTTTATGAAGGTATGTATGTTCCATCTAGCCACTAGCTGTAACCGTTGTGGATTATGTATCCAATCTGTTATAGGATACAATTGTTTATTTGTAAATGTTTTTCATTATTTGAACTTCAACTCCATATACGAGAGTTCCCAGAAAACTAAGATGGGCTATTGCGCATTAGTGGTCTGACAGAGTTGTGATGCAAAAGAGTGAATTTACCATAATGATGAACAAATCTCCTAAATTATAATGAATCTGTAAATAATAAACTGTATTAGGCTTTGTAGGTCACAAAATATCTGATTTTTGAAATGGCTTTTGTAATCATGAAAAACAGATTTGGTATGCTGTTTTATGACTTTAGTGAATGCTTGTTGCATGTCTTAATATATTATCAGATTTATATTTCTTGGCTATATTTTGTCATAATATATTGCTAACCGAATCTTAATGAACCCTGTATTGCAGATAACCATAGTATCTGTGTTTTGACTCGATCTAAATCTAAAGCGCAGTCCATTTTTCCGGGTAAGAAGGTAATGATTACTTGAGCTATATGTAATACAAGAAACTGCTAAAACCTTTCACAAATCAATTTAGTCTGCATGTTAATGTCCATCAGTTCCCTAACTTTTACATTCTCCTACAGCTCATTCACTAATGTCATTTCTCCATTTTACTTGGAAATTGTGAACTTTGTAGGGACAATTTTAACCTGGTTTAATATATCTAACTTAACATCCATTTACTCTGGTTTTTCATGTCCATTTGTAAAAATAGCTGTCAGAAAAATCACATTTTCAGGTATTGTGTTATTGGGGAGAGTTCTGAAAGCATAAGACAGAAGTCAAGTAATCATTTTGTTTGTGGGAAATTATAATATCACATTTGTTTATTGTTATTACTCAAAGATCTTTGCTAATTTCTTAATGTTTCTTTATGTCTTGTAGTCAAGGATTTTCCAGGCGTTGTAATTGCAGAGGAGCCCCAGTGGAAAGATTGCATTCAAGGGTCAACTGGTGTTGTAAACTTGGCTGGGTTGCCGATTAGTACAAGATGGTCTCCTGAGGTACGTAACCAGATTAGGGTTTTTTATTTATATATTTTTAAAAATCTTAATTAACCAGATTTGTTAGTAAATAATAATTCAGGAGGATATCAATACTGCTTGTTGGCTTTTGTACATATTTCTTACTTTACAACTGCAATTTTGTTGTTAGTTTTAAAAAGAGTTCTGACAATTATTTCGTATATTTGTAAGCAGTTGATTTTGTTGTTCTGGTGTTTTGCCCCTTGCATAAGAAGTCAGCTTTGACTATTATCTTAGGCCTCGTTTTACAACGTTTTGTTTTCTTTTTTGTGTTTACATTTTTAAAAACTAAAAACTGGACAGAAGACTGTTTGGCAAACATTTCTGTATACAAGAAACAGGTGAGTTTAAATTATTTTGTAAACAGCGGTAATAAATTGCGAGCTTTATTTTGTTGCTTTTCTTCGTTACAGAGAACATGGAATAGTTGACTATTTAGGTAGAGTTTTCAAACCCTTTAACACAATTCCTTTTTTTACGTAAATATCTCTCACATGCCACTGATAAGGGTTTGAACCCAAAGTCTTTTAGTCGACGGGGCACACTTGGTACAGCTTGGGTTATCCCATTCCCATGTTGTTTTCTATTTTTTGTTTTAAAATTTATTTATTTGGAAAAGTAGACAGTCTTGCCAAATGCTCTTCGGTTTTGTTGTCAAACAAAAAATAACATATATAAGTTGCTCCTTTGTCTGATTTATAGTGTTATTTTGAAGCAAACATTAACGTAGATAAAGCATCATTTCAATAATTTGTACGATGACATGTGAAATAGTTACTCCTTTTCCTTTAGGTCTAAATAAAGTATACTTATATTATCTGATAGACGTGTAGTAAGAACACATTATCAGATTTGCTCACTTACATCAATTAATATGCTTTTTGCTGCTGCAGATCAAGAAAGAGATCAAGCAAAGCAGGATTAGAGTCACCTCAAAGGTTATGTTTTGGGTTGCATAAAATAACTCCAAAGAAAATGGAAAATAAAAAACGTATTATTTCACTTGCATAAACGCATTACTATTGCAAAAAATGCAAAATGGTAGGAGGTTATGGCTCTATTTAACATTATCATTTTTGTGGGTCTCATTAATTTGATAAGGGGAGTATATATGTGATAAAAAAATGGGACCCACGATGGAGAATTTAGGAAAGTTACAAAGGAACGTGCACTTACTTGTACATGCGATTGAAGGGACTGTTTCTCTGAACCTGTAGGTTGTTGACTTGATTAATGGCTCACCGAGTAATGCAAGACCAGCAGTTTTGGTTAGTGCAACAGCAGTGGGATATTATGGTATGCTCTTGAATTCTTGACTGTATTCCTACGATTAAAATGTGTAACAAAACAATACTGGGATGGTATATAAGGAGGCCATCTGTCTATTCAATTTTTTTGTCAAGGCCACCTAATTATTGAAACTATCGTGTAAGCCACCCAACCCAAGTATTATTCACTTTTGTGTATACCAAATCTGGATAAAAATATGCTAAATGATGGAAGTTCTCTTTCATTTTTTGACTATTTTGTAATTTTTTATGTTACATAATAGAAAATTTAGCCAATGTGTTTTTCTTTTCCCTATAATTAACCTTTTCATGATGTAGCATGCTTTTAGTTGGATTTGTATAGGAAAAGGAATTTTAATAGTTAGGTGGTCTCTTTTACATATTTAGACAACTCTATAAATAGGGATTATCAGACCAAACCAGCGACTGCATTCATGTTTCTTCTTTTCCTCTTAAATGTAATCGTGTTGGATACTACATTTTGCTTTAATAAGATTCATTTATTGCTCAGGTACTAGTGAAACTCAAGTGTTTGATGAACGAAGCCCTTCTGGAAATGATTATCTAGCTGAGGTGAACTGATGAAATCTTTTTAACACGGATATTAACTCATCTATACTGGCTAGTTACATGTTTTGTATAATCAGGTTTGTAGGGAATGGGAAGGAACAGCCCTTGGAGTTGATAAGGATGTTAGACTCGCACTTATCCGTATTGGTGTGGTTCTAGGGAAAGATGGTGGTGCTTTAGGTTTGCTTACTTTCCATTAATCATTTTCTGTATGGTTTCTATGTTATATTTATAAAATGTCATAGCAAGGGTAGGAGTTGGCGGGTTGTCTCTACGTATATTTTTTATTTTTTAAAATCTTAATTTTTAAACGGGTTAGTGGGTTGACCCATTTATTTACATCCCAACCCGAACACAACCCATTTATTAAATGGGTTACAGGGGTCAACCATTTACGACCTGCACCCATTTAGAGCTAACCAAACCCGCTCTTTTCACGTCCTGTCCAGAATTGGCATCTCTATTTTATTAATATTCACTTTGGGCAACTTTAAACCTGTTTCGCCATTTCTTTTTAGTTAATTTGTTTGACGCTACCCATTTGACCTGAATTGACTTATTCATAAGCAAACAGGGTGAATTATTAAACAATATTCTTGCGACTTCGCAGCTAAAATGATTCCCATCTTCATGATGTTTGCTGGAGGTCCATTGGGGTCTGGGAGACAATGGTATCGTATTTATTTTCTATATCCATGATTATTTTACAATCTCAAGAAAAATCTAAAGCTTATGACATTGTTGGAACGTTGTAGGTTTTCATGGATTCACGTGGATGACTTGGTGAATCTGTTATATGAAGCGTTGTTGAATCCATCTTATAAAGGTGAAACATTTTCATGTTTGCAAGGTTGTAAAAATGCTAGGCGGTATATAGTCGGTCGACTACCTTCAAGCGATTAATCGACCTAGGCAGTGATTAATCAGTTTCTAGGCAGGGACCCTAAGTTATAAAGGAAATTATTTTAAAAAAAACTAACAAATTAAGTTAATAACCATCAAAAGGTTTAACAAACTTGGAAAATAAAAATCATAGTCCATAATTAGTAATACCCTAACAAAATAAGTAAAAAAATATTAGTAGATTTCAAAATTTATTAAAAAAAATCAATTCAAACCCTTTCGTTAACTGCCGAGGACCGATTTTGACCACAACCAATAAACCTGACTGATCATGTTATTTCAAGGTCGGTGGACTGCCGATAATCGCCTAGGCGCCGTCCGCCGATTAATAGGCCGCCGAGACCGATTTTTACAATACTGCATGTTTGTCATAATCTGGCCTTGAGTAGCTCATAATTGTAAAATGACCAACCTTCCCATTGCTTTATTTAACTGATAATTGATTCTGTTTTTTCGAAAATCGTCATACATTTTCAGGAGTTATAAACGGAACCGCACCAAACCCTGTTCGTCTTGCGGAGATGTGCCAACACCTCGGATCTGTATTGGGCCGACCCTCTTGGCTACCTGTACCTGATTTAGCTCTCAAAGCTGTCCTTGGAGAAGGTGCTACAGTGGTAAGATTTCATTACATTTTTATTTAGCATTCTAATGTACAATGCTAGGTTCTACCATACTGCACTAGGTCCCTGACTAGGATACAACCCAAACCTCCAATTCTAATGACCCTATGATCTTCCATTCACTATACGGTCTAAACTAGGCAAGCCAAGCCCTCAAGCTTGGCAAAGCCTGAGCTTGGCCCGTTTCAAGCTTTTGTGAAAAACTCAAGCTCAGCTCGTGGGTAATTCTACAGGTTCGAGCTCAACTTGGCTCGATCGAATGTATCTATTTCTTTAATTAATTTATGTATATATAATTGTTCTATAAGTACATTTTTTATTATAAGTATATATAATAATATTTCTTTTTAATAATTTCATCATAATTATGTAGCCAATACAAATTTCTTTTATGTAATTATATATTATATCAAATATACATTATTGTATGTATATAATAATTAATAAGCTTGTTTAGGAACCTAATTGAACTCACGGTATAAAATTAAACGAGCTTCAAGTCTAATACTTGGCTCTAGCTCGTGATGAATTTATAATGGTTCGAGGTCAAGCAAGTAGCTCGGTTCACTGAAACCTTAATTCACGATGCTATGTTTCTGTATGTGACTTGTTTTTTGCAGGTTTTGGAAGGACAAAGGGTGGTTCCTGTTAGAGCCAAAGAGTTGGGATTTTCATACAAATATCCATATATTAAAGAAGCACTAAAAGCCATTCTCGCCCAAAAGGTTGTAGTTTAAGAATCACCACCAGAGTTTAACTTCATTTTATTTTTTTATAAATTTTTTTTGGCACCGAGCCATCTTCTTGGAGCCGTAGAAAACCCGAAAAGGATCTCAACAGGAATTCTAAGAAATTATAAATGCATATGTTTTGTTTAATGTATGTTTATGGATAGATTGCGAAACCTTACACTTGTTATGTAAAATATAACGATGTTGCGTTGATGAACGAGGCCTTCTATTTCTATGATCTTAACTGGAAATATCACAGATATTTCAAGGATGCCGAGTATGGGTTACAATTGGTTTAATTGTTCTCATGGATTGTTGGATGTGATTTTTGACAGATATCGGTCTGTTAAGTTGTGGAGTCTGATGCCTTGTGTTCGTTTGTCATGGTTAGTGGTTTGTGTAATCAATCAGGACTAGAAAAAACCTACTAATATAGCTTGGAGGAGTTGCAAGGTATCCAGATAACATAAACGTAAACCTACTGGCTAAGGAGGTTTTTAACTTAAAACCATTTTAGTTGTACCCAAAGGCCAACGGTAACAGTTTAGTCATGTTATCCTTTGGAAGCAAGACATCTATGGAGGTTTTCTTGGATTTGGTAAAGGATAATCACAGAATGATAGAATCACAATTCACAGAATCACAGATAAGTAGATTCACATATTTAACAAATTTATCAGAATTCACATATCACAAATTCACAATTCAGTCTCACAGAATGATAGAATCACAGATGACAGATCAGTAATCACTAATGAAGTAAAGCACTAAATCAGTAATGAAGGATTAAAGATTTAAAGAATTAAAGAAAGTTAAAAACTTAGAAAATAGGATTATAGGAAGTAATACACCTGATTGAAGCCTTGAAGGATTTGCCCCAATTGTGGAATTGCCTCTGTGGCTCTGTAAGTCTGTAACTCTCTAGTCTCAACAGTTTGAAAATAGAACTATCGAAGGGATATCAGAGATGAGTCGAACACAGAACACTCGAACTTGAAATCTTGAATTGCCTCAACAAGTCAACAACCCCAACTTGAAAGTCTTGAACATAGATGACAGAACACAGAACTATGAACTCTCAACAGCCCCAAATAAGTTCCCAACTTGAATTAGGGTTGCAGCGATTACAGTTGAGTTACTCCGATTAGCGATTGCTCGAAGAGTCGAAGCCTCAGAGTTTAGCATTTGGATTTTGGAACAACGGTAAGTCGGTAATCGATTCGTGATACCTTGGTGTCGATAAGTCGATTCGTGCATTGTGATACGTTGGATTTTGGAAGCTGGAACAGGTGATTCGTGAATCGTGATTGGCGACGATTCCGTTTCTCCATGGCGTCGCTTTGTTTTTCTATGGCGTCGCTTTGTTTCTCCATGACTCCGTCGTTTCTTTTGCGCCTTTCCGAGAATCCGAGTTTCCGTAGACCGTAGTAAAACCTAGGCGGGATGGGCTCCTTGCTGGGCTAAACGCCTAAACTGTGGGCTTAATAGGCAATTTACAGGCTTGTAACATATGTATATATATATAGACTGAAAAATGAAAATGGGCCCTTAAAATTGGGGGGCCCTGGGCGGCTGCCCTTGTGGCCCAGGCCCAGGGCCGGCCCTGATACTTTTTTGCAGAGAGTGGAGTAAAAGGTCGCTCATGCTCATACCAGCACACAAGATCTATTACAATGAAACATAATTAA
>JAUEJL010004675.1:0-10301 GCA_032274825.1 Drosophyllum lusitanicum | reverse complement strand
ATCATACACAGTAAAAACATAATCAAACTAGCATGAATCTTCATCTAAACACATATAGAACAATAACTAACCTTCTTTTTGAATTAACAATAACAAATCCTTCACTTTTGAAAATTCAAGTATATCAACTTTTGGTTTCTTCTTCACAAAGTAAGCACACACTTTTAAACACACTTCACTTTTCAATACTTTCAACAAATGAAAAGGTGACTATCAATATACACATACACACGTACACAACTTTGCACCACAATCCAAGCAGAAGGTGTATTACATACTTTTATCCATTTAAATGCATACATACTTACATACTTACATACAAACAAACCATCATGCATATTTACATACATACTATTTCTCAATTCATTAGTTCATTTAATTAATTATCCAAATTAACAAGATTACTAATATAATATAATCACATAATAGATTATTCAAATTAAACATATAAACACGTACCGCTAACCCGCTAACGACTAGCCCGGGTTTGCGGGTGTTACAGACCCATTTCAGGTTCGTGTCACTTTTTTCGTGACACAGAAATTGCTAGCCTTATTTCATTTAATTAACTTTGAGCTAATCCCCCATATTCCACTCCATTTTACAGGTTTTGGTAAGTACAGTTGTTGAGCCAGGAGTTGGTGTTCGTTTTGGAATAATTGACCACCACTTTGATATATTTTTGAGGATGAGCCGTTCGTAAACTTATGTAACACTGGGCTTTGATATACTAGTTTTTTTATAACAATATGTAACTTGTTTACTTAAATCTTTTGTAAACAGTTTGGTATATATTATATTCGTTTCCGTAGATATTAAAAAAAAGTGGTTGAAAATTACGGTGTTACATAATACATTTTCTATAAGGTTTATGAAAAAATATAACACAAATGTAGCATCTTTAAATCCAAATATTAAAGGCAGTCGTGGACCGATGAATTTTTATCACAGATAGCACAAAATTCACAATTTGTTCTCGCTTCTTCACCATTCGACCACTAAGCGATGGATGATACTTGACCAAAAAAATAAACCAAACATTAAAAACTCCATAGACCATGGACCAAATCAAGTGACAATATTTAAGGAAATAATAAAAAGATTTAGTAAACCAAATCAATTTGGTTTAAATCTTTAACACTCAATAATGAAGCTATAAACATGATTTTATATTTTTATTTTATAAAACACTATAATAAGATTGATATAAAAAATACTTAATTTATTCGTTATCCTACCTTATAAATAGATATTTTTATATTGTTGTTATTAACAAATTGCATACAATTATTTTTTACTAGAATACTAGCGCTTACATAATAAAATTTTCAGAGGTTACGTTTAGATACAAAAACAATATTTTTGATTACTAATAACACTGCTTGGAAAAAGTAGAAAGGTAGTTCGCTTTACCCAGGCAAAACCAATTAGGTCTTACTAAAAGGTGGTAAAAGTATATAAGTTATGTGTTATGATATACTAAACGAATTAAAATGTTCTTATATGTGTTCTGCGTGAATATCTGAAACTTTATGCTTAATT
This sequence comes from Drosophyllum lusitanicum, assembly GCA_032274825.1. NCBI lineage: Eukaryota > Viridiplantae > Streptophyta > Magnoliopsida > Caryophyllales > Drosophyllaceae > Drosophyllum > Drosophyllum lusitanicum. Next base: position 8,759 of record JAUEJL010004675.1, on the reverse strand, counting down.
GATGTAGTTAGTGAAAGTTGACTTTTTAAAGTAAACCTAAATTAACACAAATTTTAATTAAGATGAATAAGTGTAAAGTTTATTTAATAAAATGATGCTTATAGACTAGCTGTATGAAACGTATTAGGCGATATCTATGGTTGTGTTTCAAGACCAATTTTGAACTTAAAGTTTAGATTTAGAAATAGAATTAAAGAGTGTATGTTATTCCGATTAAAAAAAGGTTAGTAGTCAAAGTTGACTATAAAGTTAATGAAAGACGAGTTATATCGCCTAAGATCATGAGCATCCATCCCTCTTCTTCGCTTTGTCACATTAGCGCCACATCATTTTTTCCTTTTATTCTCCTTCTATTCTCATTGTCACATCAGCGTCACATCATTTTTCTCTTCTGTCCCCCTTAACCATTCTTTATTTGAAAAAGAAAAAATAAATAAATGTAGAGAGAGGAGAGGGATAAAGAGGAGATCCCAACACGAGTTTGAACCAGCTCAACCCCTGACTTTAGATTTAAGGGGGTGGGGATGACGGTGTGAATGGACCTCAAGCTCCATCCAGCTGGATGGATATGCAGGAACTAAAAGTTGAAAAAAACCAACTTAAAATTTGTACGTAAAAGATCAAATGGTTGAAATTTAGGTGAGTTTGGCTTTCAAAAGTCAAACACGAGATTGACGATAAAAGTTGACTTCGAAGGTCAACTTGATATTTACATGTTTTAACTTAAAAGAATCAAATCATGCATCGAAATAAAAATTTAATAAATTATATAGAAGTAAAATGGAAAATTGTGTACTGACTAGGTCAGTTTTATAAATTGAACAAACTTTGTATGATATTGTGCCTATTATAGCAGGATACCATGTTGACAACCGGTTTTCGACGAAATGTTCTTTAGTTTCCGTTGATTTCGTACAGTTTCTAGTCGCATGTTCCATTTCTTCTTTTCCTTTTTTGAAAGGGTTTCAAAATTTCATTAAAAGGGTTTGGATCAAAGGGTTTCTTTTTCATCATTCTATCTACTCCAAACTGTTTTGTTGTTCATTCATGATTGCTTGTTCATCTAGTTAAAAGGGTTTACGGGACGATCATTCGATATCTTGTGTTCCGGCAATATAGGGTTTCAAGATTTTTTTGTTAATTCACAATTTCTTGTTGAAGTTCAAATCTGTTTGCGATTTCTGGTTTTGATCTTGATTCCCACGATTTTTAGGGTATATGGTTCTCTATTTGTTCAATGTGTTCATATCTCGAAGAACACTTGCAGACAATCCCAAGAACATAAAAGTTGAAAATAAAGAAATTAAAAAAACATTATCCTATGACCGGTTACGATCAAAGTTCATTATATCTTCATGCACTTTGATTATTTTAAATGTATCAAAATGAGATGAAATTTACACGTTAGATGTAGAATAGGTCAACGATCAATACACACTACTTCATAGTACGCCGCACATTGTTTTACATTTCTATATCTTTTGGAAGGTGAGAATTCTCTTTTTGGTCCAAAGTATCTCTAATGCACGATATGATGCATAATGCTTCACTGATGATTAGCAATTTATATCGCATGAGCTAAAAGAAAAGATAGTTGAAGCAATACATTTGCATTATTAAGCAATTTCCTTGTAAAAGTTGACTGAAAACAGAAGAAAACAGCTCTTCATATCTGCCCCAAGATTACCTCACCCCCGGAAACCTTGAAATCGGATGGAACATTCTCTACATTCAGAACCTTGACCTTGCCATCTTCCACAAATGCCGACCATCTGGAGAAAATATTTCAGAAACAATTAGAGGATGCAATTTCCATCTATTTATGGGTAATCTAGCTGACTTGGTACCGTATCTCATGGGTTGAGCAGGTTGAAATTCGTCCAAAATGTATTCAAATTGTGTACCTTCTAACCATTATAATAGTATAGTCTTCTTAACCATATATAAAAAGCAAAGACAAAAACAGGTGGCTGGCTGCCTTACACAATCTAACGGGTTTTAACTAGAACCCATAACCCAACCCGCCAATGTCACCTTTATAACTCATATCAACCACTTCGTCACACAAACGGTGATAACATATTATAAGGGATAAGAAATCACTCTGACCCATGAGTGAATAAGTAATATCTGTTTTCTGGAAAAAAAAGTTGCTTTCATGGAACTATTAAAGGGAATACAATTAGATCCATACCTAGTCGAGCGATGTCCAAGCAAAGCAGAACTGAGATCTAGATCTAGTTCCAAGCTCTTGTGGAATTTCCCATCAAAATCTCCATAAAATTCAATCTGCATCATAGTTTTAACAAAACAATCAGTCGCCAAAGTTAATAACAAACACCGCAATATTCTTGTGTAGAAATTTGGTTGTATAATGGTGGTGTGCTTGCTTATCCTTTGTTATTTCCTTTCAGTTGCTCTAAAATAATTCTAATTCTTTGTGGGTTTGAGAGTAGTCCTTATCCTTGGTGGTTTATAGTAGCGAGCTTGCTTATACTTCGTTATTTCCTTCTATTTTCTTGATCTTGTACTTTGATTTTGAAGTTTCAAACTTTCAATATAACTGAAGCTAATTAAATTTATGCATTTTGAGCCTTCTTACGTCACATTGATGGGCCAAATAAATGCCGTCCATAGCCATTAAATGAAAGCCCAAGACTCAGAATTTGACTATTTTGCCTTTAAAGAACCCAGTGTTTCTAAAAAGTACTAAGCCAGGCCAGGTGATTAAGTGACCTAACAATTAGTCTTTGAAGCGAATTATTAAGTAGATGTTTAAGCAAACGCAAAAGCGATTCACTTAAAATGCATAAAATATTACTTTTATAACCAGGTTATCCCCTAAGCTAATTTTTATGCATGTCTATTTACAGTGTACATTCATTGATTGAATAATTAAAACAATAATAATAACAATATTGAGTCCCATAGCCCATTTGTGTTTTAAACAATGTAGAATAGAAAATTATAATGGTAAATAAATCTAAAGCTTATTTTGTGTTTTGAATAAGATGTGAGGAACAACTTACAGCTTCTTTGGCTTCAAGCTTTTCAGCCCAGCCATTCATAGTATATGGATCATTAACAGAAACACATATCACCGAATCAACGCCTTTAGCCTTGAACTTATCGATGTTTTTCTTGTAGCTTGGAACATGCTGGGTAGTACATACTCCAGTGAATGCACCCTGAAAATATTGATGATTCCCAAAAGCAAGGTTATTTTATAATAGCACTGATTAATAATTGCAGCATACCTCAGGTAGTTATGTCACTTTAGTTTACACCTTCTTATAGTACATACCCATCTATATAGCTACATGGCACTATTAATCATTTGGCTTGACACTAATCCCATTACATAAACTTCAAATGAGAATTAGATATGCTACACAAATTGTTGGAACACACATCATCCACATAAATCATAAATAATATAGCTCATCTAAGTATCTAATCCAAAGGAAAAACTATTTATGTATTTATTTCCTACATTTTTAATTTTATCTTTCCTTTTACCTCTTTCTACACAAAAAATGAAATAACTGTTTCATCATTCAAATAAGTATCATCTTCCATCATTCATAACAATGCTTTATTGGCTGAAAGGGCGTTCCACCATTCCAAGTTTCCAACTAAAAAAACATGTAGGTGAAGGAGTCTTGTTAACTATTACAGCCACAAGCTCGCTCCCACACACCCATGTCCACCCACACCGACACACGTACAAATACATACATATGATCCAAACTACATAGTTTTGTATACATGTAACAGAAAAATTCCAAAGGATCCTAGTACAGACATTAAGCCACATGGAAGCCAACAAAGAGTATTCTCTATATCAAAAGCATAACTAAGAATTCTATTAGTGAAGGTCTCATAGGAGGGGTTTTCACAATTCAATGAGTTGACATGATGGACTTGTACATCCTTAGTAGCATGCACAAAATTTATGCAATTTAACCATCCATTATGAAACTTGTACAGTTGTACTGTAGTTATATGAATTGTATATATTTTGCCTGTATGTTACATAAAAAATGACGTACAACATCTTTATATATTTTCGTCAGATTCCTGTTTCATATGACTTCTACACTAGTCATAGATTGTACATAATTTTAGCTTAAATAACTTCTAACTTGACTTCTGAAAATGAAGTCCTTAGTTCAGTTACATAAGACTACTCGATCTTTTAGCACATTGTTTGGCGTGGAATTACTCATCAATCCCTACATGGGGATGCCTAATATCTAAAATTGATGGAATCCCCAAATATCCTCTACAAAGAGAGGTGTTATGATTAACATATGGGACCAATAAAATAAGAGGAAATAGAGAGAAATTGACTAGTAGAATGCAAGTTTTAAAAACAGTAGATGTATCTTAGAAAATGTTGGCCAGAAGGCATTCATGCAATAATAATCAACAAATTGCAAACACAAAATATATACATACATTAGCTCAGTCAGTACCTGCATATTCTAAGGGCCAATCGCAACAATAAAAAGTTAAAAACTAATCTTCACTTGACCTTTTTTTTCCTAAACTCATCCAACTTTCGAGAACTGTTACTTAGCATTTTGTAGGTCTCCGATAACCCTAAATTACCAAGTTTGAATTTTAGAGTGTCTTAATAACGTCCGGTTATGAAATTAAATTAGAAATGAAGTGAAAGAACAATGTTATTTCCTACATTCTGCCCTAATCTATATGCGTAAATGACAAGCATAGTATAACATAAAGATACACTTACAGGAAGCCCGAAGATGACGACTTTTTTGCCCTGAAAAAAATAACAGAACAGTCATTAAATAACATAAACCCTAATTCATTAATATCCATGGACTAGAGTATAACATAGAGAGAGAGAGAGAGACCTTGAAAATGTCAGAGAGAGGGGTGGTTGAAAATTGGGAGGAGACGCCTTCATCCCAGCTCCGAGCTTTCTGGAGAGAAACACTGGGAGCGGCTGCAACTAGATCGCTGCCTACTGCAACGGAAGCAAACCTACGCCATGATTCTCCGATTCCGGCGGCCATTGACTTCATCATGGAAGATCGTTTCAACACGGCGTACGCCATTTTTCAGGGAGATTAGTTGAGTCAATACCACAGAAGAAGAAAGGTCGGGGGTGATTTATGTAGAGCGGAATAAGTAACGTAGGGTCGATAATACCAGAAGGTGTGAGGCTACCGGGCTTGAAAAAAAGATAGGCTAAGCCCACCCTACCAGGCCTCCAACGATTTCGTAAAAAAAGTAATTCTATTGGTATCTCCTTATATATTTAAATAGTCCCTCGATAACATTTTTATTTGAGGGTTGTAAATTTTAGTTAATTAAGTATTTTCATTTAAATTATTTATATATATTTTTAATTTTTAATTAAAAAAAAGGCTAGCGGGTGAAAAGATAGTTTTAGTGAGATAGAAAAATAAAAGAGATAGTGAAAGAAAAGATAATTTGATACTGATATAATACTCACATAATAAATGGAATGAAAGGGGTAGAATGAAGGGTATTTCCTTCGCCCTAAGTTGGTTATGTTTGAAGACAGTATTAGATTCGTTTCAGGTACTTTGATATCTAACATATAACAAAAATAATTTTAACCGATTGCTCTAAATATATTTCAATTCGATTTATGTTGAATAATCAAATATCTAGAAACGGATTATATCATGTGAAATATAGCTAAATACTTATAACATATTCTACTATTTTATTATTATTATTATTGTTATTATTATTATTATTATATTATCCATAATAAAGCGTCAGTACGTCATGATAAATCATCATATCGGGCCCTTTTTTTAAATAAATAAAATAAAATGCATATAATATCCACGCAGCAACAACTTCCGCCATTACGACTATATTTATGCGTAACATTTTTTTTAAAAAATTTCATCCACACTACACACATATTTAATACCTTTATCTGATTATATCATTATTATTTAGTTATAATCATTTTGCATCTCCTTAACTCCGATTCATTACGTAAAATAATTAATGTGACAAAAATAGTTACAACGTATATGATAAAGAAAAGGATGCAAAGATCACCTCTCATGAACCGAAACATCAAGAGCTATTGATCGGTGTTCCTCAACCATGAGGTGAAGGACACCAGGGTTCAAATACCATTTAATACGAATGTCTAAAATTCAGACATATTTGAACCGAACATGAATACATGATTGACATTACCACATAACCACAATTTAAGCATATGCATTATATATGTAACCACATAACCACAATTTAACATAATGGTTTGGGCAATTTCAATGTGATTGATCTAAATCCACAAACCAAAAGGAATAAAGGTAATTGCTATTTTAAGCAAATTAACTAAGGAATGCGATAATCTTTAATGATTTGTTCAATTTTTTGTTACCATAAAGGCATAAATCGCTAACTGCATCAAATTTTCGCTACCCAGCCAAATCTCCCGACACGTACCAAGAGTGCAGTAGAGAAGTCTAGGAAATCTTTGCACTGAGATTGCAAGAGCAAAAATCTCATTTGAAGCTGATAAGAAAAAGACTCCTCAACCCTTAGCGACAAATTTAGTATAAACAAAACCCCCTAACTACAATTAGATCAAACCTTACGCAAAGAAAGTTCAAAATTGTAACATATCGAACAAGTGCATGGGCGGTACTCACTACTCAGTACACCTATCGAACAATTCACATTAACAGCGTCTGGTCAAATTAATATAATATTTTTATATACACGAGAGGTATGTATTAAACGGTCCAAATATTTCAAATCTTTTGAATTCTTTATTAATGTATATAACCTCGTTATTAGTTTATTCCAAAATTCAGACCACTATTGTCACAAAATATTGCTTTTATGATTGTATATAACTCATTATTTACATAGAGCTTTAAGTTTGGACCAAGAAAAGCGGCTCCAATAGCCAAACCTATCTTAATCCATTAACTAACCAAGGCCTGTCGTACTCATATATATTGTCGCTTCTGATTCTAATCCCTAACAATAAACATTCGGACAGGTTACCTCCACATTGGTCAGCATGGCTGATCTTCCCCAAGAGATCACATCAACGGGCATAACTACAAGTACGTAGTGTAATCAATAATTTACTCCAGTAACAAGTCCCTAAATCTCTCAATAACTGCATAACTACAAGTTCGTTTATTCTAGAGCGTATACAAACAACTGCACAAACTTCATTTACACTTCATATCTTCTGGGCATATGAAAGACTAAAAAAGGACTAAGCATTGATGGTTGTCCCACCTGCAATAAAAAGATTGATCCATCACAACTTATTATATAAGACAACAAGAAAAGAAAGAGAAGCTAGACATTGCAATTTCGCCCCACTTATGAACGGATGGATTCACAAGTTATACTCGATCCCTAAAGGATCAAATGGACAAAATTAAAAAAAAAACTTGAAAGAAAGTGTTAAATGTGCAATGCCCATAATAGATTTTTAATACATAGAACCTCACGTACAAATCGTTTTATTTAGAGATCGATCTGGATTATATATTATTGAGATTAAGATATATGCGAGGGAAAATATCAACGTTCTTTTGTCAATGGTCCGTTTGGGTACTTACTACTTCTCTTCCTTTCTGGTAATTATGCTTTGTGTTTATGTGTTAATTTCATAATCACCAAAACAGACCATTAACAAGAGCACGTTGATATCTTACGTCATATGGCCTCTATGTAATAAGTGTTGACACAATGATAATTTATAAAACAGATAAAAGGTTTAGATGTAAATCTCTTAGGTCAATAGATCCCAATCCGGCAATAGATCACCTGTTTTGACCATTTACCCAACCCACTGAACATCTAGGTAGTAGCATTTCAATCACTAACTTTGTAGATGTTTTAATTATACCGCACAGGTGAGTAATATAACATATACCATTAGGATGGAGAACTTGGCCTGTAAAGTAAGAAGAGTCCTCATATGCCAAAAAAAACGTAAGCAGGAGCAATCTCAAAAGGTTGACCTACCCGACCCATGGAGACCTTCGACCCGAACATTGCAGTATCCTACTCATCCCTGGATGCAGGTTGTAGTGGAGTCCACACAGGGCCAGTGTAACATCCTAATTTTGGGCCTAGTTGTTACGTAGGCTTCGGTACGTTTATACGTGATTATATTTGATTAAGTGCTTATCTAGTATTTTAATTAAATGGTTTTAATTAAAATGATTAATTAAAGCTATTGAATATATATATGTATATGTGTTCGCATGCATGTACGTGGGTATGCGAAGTCTAATGAATTGCCACCTTTTAGATTGCTTGGAAACTTGTGTAACTTAATTGGATAAGTATTGACTTTCACCTTCTCACTTTGGATATCTGCTGGAAGGTGTTTGTGTGTGTTTTGAGAGAAAAGCAAAGAAAAGTTAGTTAACTTGAAAGGTGAAAGTGAAGATTTAGGAGTTATTAATTCAAACTAAAGGTAAGGTTATGTTCCTTGTATGATTCTGAACATTTTGATATGTTTGTTATTAAGTTCATGTTGGTTTCATGAGAAACACCATTGTTGAAGCTTATATGTAAACTTGACAAATGGGTTTTGCATGATTTGGTGTTTTAAAAGGTTTGATATGTTCTTGATGTTCCTAAGCATGCTATATGATGTTTTTATGGGTTTAGAATTACTAGAACTTGATTTCCAGAGTTATGTGTTTGGCTGGATATTTTGGCTATGGAGTTTGTCAAAGGAAGAAGATGAAGAA
>JAUEJL010004674.1:0-22545 GCA_032274825.1 Drosophyllum lusitanicum | reverse complement strand
TTATCTATATCAAAATACCCGATTTACCCGACCCGAATTACCCGAAACCCGATGGATATACCCGAAAAACACCCCTACCTTAAAGTGCATTCTAAATCATTAAGCACCAAGTATTTTTACCCTAATACTCCTTCTTTCATACTTTGTTTTGTTAAACAATCATATCTTATACTATAATATATCATTATTAACGTTAAAATGATAATTTGCATCATTCAAATTGTTCATTCATAACATTCAGAGGCAGATTCATTCAGAGCCTTTGAATTATTCAGACCTCATAATCATTCAGTGCTTAATCATTCTGTTTTAACAAACAGCCCCTTAGAGATAAATGTAAACAGTAATTTCATCATTTTTGTAATAACACCTGGAAGATGAAACAATAAGAATTAGTACATACAGTTTGAGTAAAGAAGCATAAACACAGGAACAATAAACATTAAAACAACCATAATAGAGCAATATGAATAAAGATTCATATCCAGATGTAAAAAAATTAGTAGAGGCAACCTGATCCAGTGGCTAGCAATTTGTTCCCCGGCCTCTCCAATTAAAAGGGGTTTCTAACAGATCAAACAGGCTAAATTTCTTCAAGAAAAAAGTTAGCTAAAAAGAAATGCATCTAGAGGTTTAAAAGGTGTCTGAAGTGTTCAATTCCTAAACCTGGTATTTTCAAAAATGTTGGATCACGTTTGAAACATTAAGTTCATTATCAATTCAAGGGAAAAGACAAAAGAAAGTGTTGCAGTCAACCGAATGTGTAACGCGATCCTTCGGTTTTCCACATGTACAAAAAGGTAATTACATGTTCTTCAAACTAAATGTCTGAGGTCTGATATTAAATCTTATTATTGCAGATTTCCATCATTTTACGGTGTAAAATGTCAGCAGTTCAGGGTGCTATATATGACTGGATCAAATCTACTGGTACTATTAGAGTGGACCCCGAAGATGAGAAACGCAAGGCTCAAAAAAATCCAATGTACCAACCAAAAACATATAAACCATTAAACAACAAATGTATGGAGCTACGGAAAACTTGTAATCATCCATTGCTGAATTACCCGTATTTCAATGACTTCTCTAAAGATTTCCTCGTTCGATCATGTGGAAAATTATGGATTCTTGATAGGATTTTAGTAAAGCTTCAAAGCACAGGGCATCGGGTACTTCTTTTCAGTACAATGACAAAACTTTTAGACATCTTGGAGGAATATTTACAGTGGCGGAGACTTGTTTACAGAAGAATTGACGGTACAACGAGTTTAGAAGATCGTGAATCAGCTATAGTTGACTTCAATAGTCCAGATACCGATTGTTTTATCTTCTTGCTCAGCATTCGTGCAGCAGGTCGTGGTTTAAATCTTCAAACAGCCGACACAGTTATCATATACGACCCTGACCCGAACCCGAAAAATGAAGAGCAGGCGGTTGCGCGAGCTCATCGTATTGGGCAGACCCGAGAGGTCAAAGTTATTTACATGGAAGCTGTGGTTGATAAAATATCTAGCCATCAAAAAGAGGATAATTTTAAAAATGGAGGTACTGTTGATTCTGATGATGATCTTGCTGGGAAGGATCGTTACATAGGATCTATTGAGAGCCTAATACGGAATAATATTCAACAATATAAGATTGATATGGCTGATGAAGTTATTAATGCTGGGAGGTTTGATCAGAGAACAACCCATGAAGAGAGGCGTTCAACTTTGGAGTCATTGTTACGTGATGAAGAAAGGTATTTTTTTCTTCTTTTTTTTAACGAAAATATGGTATTATTGCGATAAGCAAAATAGGCAATGATAGGACCTACCACAAATAAAATAGGCAACAATACTATTATATCGTTAATTAATGGGTGTTTGGAGAAAGCAATTATCTAATATTGAATAGCAAAGTGGGTTTGAGGAGATAGTGTTGAATATGTTTCTGCTATTTAAAGTTGTGATATTCTGATAATCAGTTTGAGTTTTTGACAGATTATAATTTTTAAGGATTTAACCATCTCCTTGGTGGTCTACTAAATAGTTCTCTTGTCCCCCATAGGGTAGTTCAAGGGTTCAAATCGCCGGGGCTTCAATCAAGGGTTGGCCAGGGGGTTGCTTCGGAAACGGCCATGGGTAACACCGGTTAAACTGCATACATCAGAGCCAAAGGCTCCTCACCCCCCGGGAACCTGACCAGGGAAAATCCCATTTTGGAATTTGGAATAATTTTTTAAGGATTTATATGTAGAATGACCTTAAATTATCAAATAATCAGAATCATTTCTTTTGAAACTACTCATAAACTGAACATTTGACCCCTAAGTAGTAATCATGGAGTCAGTTTCTCTATACCCAAACACTAGTAACTTATTATATTCGACTTGAAATTACAGTAATCAGGTAACAGCTTTGAAAAGCAATACCAAACATCCCTTAGATAACTGAATCAATAGGGATTGTGAGAGATATGGTTTAGTAAGCTTGATTTACCTTGTGAAAGTACGCATTATGCTGTTAGTTTGCTTATCTTATAATCGGTCTGTTTGATTTCTCTTTTTATTATCAATAATTAATTATGTATGAATCAGGTACCAAGAAACCGTTCATGATGTCCCATCACTTCAAGAGGTAAACCGCATGATTGCTAGAAGTGAAGAAGAAGTTGAGCTTTTTGATCAAATGGATGAGGAATTCGATTGGGCTGATGAGATGACTAGATACGACCAAGTTCCCAAGTGGCTTCGTGCTGGTAATCGTGAAGTGAACACCACTGTGGCCCGTTTATCGAAAAAAACGCCTAAAAACATCATATTTACCGAAAACATCGAAAATGTTATTGCTGATAGAAGAAGGGGACGGTATAAAGATAAGAAGTTTCCAAATTATGCTGAGTTGGATGATGATATAGAGGAGTTCTCAGAAGCTACCTCTCAAGAGGCGGAAGAAGAAGAAGAAGGCGAAGAAGAGGAGGAAGATGATGAAACTGGTGATGCTAATGAAACACCAGGAATGGATAAAGTCCAATCAGAAGATGATGTTCTGGTTTCTGGTAATCGATATGAATATCCTCGTGGACCTATTAAGCTTAAAGAAGAAGGGTCTTCAGGAGGATCATCGTCAGATAGTCGAAGATTGATGCCGATAGCAACTCCATCTATTTCTTCTCAAAAGTTTGGTTCACTCTCTGCACTAGAGTCTAGGCCAGGTTCTCGTTCCAAAAGGCTGGTATGTTATATTTCTTCTTTTTCCTCAAATTAGAGGTGGCAAATGGGTGGGTTGGGCCCTACAGGCTCGGGTCAAAATCTGTAAAAAGATTTTATACAATTCGACACCACCGCTGCCACCTACAACCACTGGTGCCGCCTACGAACACACTGTTGCAGTCGCCACCGACCACCACCACTTTTTAAGGCAACCACCATCGCGTTGCACATGTGCAACCTCTCAAGAAATTAAACCCGGAAATGCAACCAACATTGTACACAAATACATGTTCGTGTTTTCTGGCTTGCACATATGCAAATTTATCTTCATATTGTTGGTTACATGTGTGAGACCTTCCAATAGGTGATCGCATTCATGTGCAACCTTTAAAAAACTCATAATTCTTTTTCTTGAAATAGTATAACAATGCGGGTGTCAAATTAAAATACATCACCTAAATCAACCCGTATAATCAATCAGCGTGCTTCTTTTCTATGAATGATAATTACTTCTAGTATCTTATTTGTTCTTCTTCGTGACATATGTAACCTAGCATGACGATCTAGAGGAGGGGGAGATTGCATTTTCTGGAGATTCTCACATGGATATTAAGCAATCCAGTAGCGGGAACCATGACCGCGAGGAAGGCGAAGATGAACAGGTTTTGCAACCGAAAATAAAGCGGAAACGTAGTATTCGTCTTCGACCAAAGCAAGAGAAGCCTAGTCTCCTTCGTGGTGATACTTCTCAGTTACCCTTTCAAGCAAACCCTAAAATACTCGTGAAAACTGAAACTGAACAAAAACCTGTGCTTGATCAGACCTATCCTCCTTCCCTCAAGACCAAAAGAACTCCTCCGCCTACTCGAAAAAACTCAAATAAAGGGAATGTTGATGTTGTGGTGAGAACAACCAGAGGAAATTCTTTATCTACTCCTTTAAAAGATGCCTCCGAGCACCTTAAAGAAAGTTCAATTAGTGGTACCAAGATGTCCGAGGCGGTTCAAAGAAGGGTATGTGTGTCTTTTGATATTTTGTGGAATCAATATTTTCTGTTAGTTTATCTTCTTTTGTTATATTGCGTATATAAGTTGCTATAAGGTAGATGGAACGGTCTTAAATGTTTGCTTAAGACGGTTGGCAAAATGGGTGGGGTGGTCAAAATGGGTTTGGATGAAAAAGGTTATTTTTGTATGGGTCGAGTTGTCAATTATTCTTTTTCACATTTACCTGAATAAACAGTTTTACAAATTATAATCATATTCATTCCATGGTTTTTTATGTGCAAGATTTTATTGCTTGATTATTTTCTCTGGCCATCCATCTATATGTGTGTATAGGGGAAGGTTCAAACGAGAACTGTTTTTGGTGTGAGAACCAATCTTGGCCCTTGATTAAAATAAATCAATGGCTATTAATGATAATGGTTCATTAATGACTCATTATATATTTTTCCAAGACTTTGAAAAAGCCCATTGAAACAAGATTGGATTGGTCATGCTTCCTCTCCCGCTGGTCGAGCTTAATTCCTTTATAATGCTCTCATTAATGACTCATTAGTGGCTTAATCATTAATGACGGTCCACCCTGACGCAATTTACGGTTGGGTAAATATATAAATGTCCAAAATACGCCTATTAACGAGTCATAATGATGTTACAAACAGTTCTCGTTTGAACTTTTCCCTATATAATATATATTCAACCAATTACTAAATGTGCATCGATTTTTTTTATTAATAAATTCTTGTTACGCAGTGCAAAAATGTAATAACAAAGATCCAACGAAGAATCGAAAAGGAAGGGCAACAAATTATTCCATTGCTAACTGATCTATGGAAGAGAACTGAAAGCCATGGGAATAGTCTTCTTGATCTACGCAAGATTGAACTTCGTGTTGATCGGCTCGAGTACAATGCTGTTCCTGAATTGATTGTTGATGTGCAGGCTATGTTGAAAGGTGGAATGCAGTATTTTGGATTTTCACACGAGGTACACTTTTGTTTTTTAATTTTATATGCCCAAATATTTGTCATGAGTGAAGACATAATTTAGGGAATGTGTCTGACTATTAATCAAATGTCTGAAATGCCCTTTAAAATAGTACTCCCCCAATTCCACCAAGGGATGCCGCTTTTATTTTGGATGTCCCAAAAAGATTAGACATCTTTTATGGTTAGTTTTTAATCCTAATTTATTTTTGCCCTTTGATTATCTGATTTTAGTCCACGTTCTTTTTTGTATATGTTAAAGGACATTTTAGGCATTTAATCAAATAGTGAAAAGTTTATTAAACCACGTATTTAAATTAGTGTTGCAATTTTTTGGGTCGGAGAGATTAACAAGATCGGGAAATTTTGTGATTCAAATCAAAAAGAAAAATGTATGAAAGAAGTGTTTGCGGTTCAACCCAACATGTGTTAACCAACCCATCAATCTTGCCACCTCTAGCTAAAAGTTACATTCTGGTCCAGTGGTTTGTAAAAGAAAAATAACCATGCTTTCTCCACCTCTGATTGTATTATTTATCAACAGGTGAGATCTGAGGCAAGAAAAGTGCATGATCTGTTTTTTGATATATTAAAGATTGCATTTCCCGACACAGACTTCCGAGAAGCAAGAAGTGCGCTCACTTTCTCTAGTTCCATAGCTGCGTCTGCATCCACCTTATCTCCTAGAGGTGTACCAGTACCACCCTTCGGTCCACCTAAGCGACAAAAACAGGTACTTGAGGTTGACCCGCAACCTAGCCCTACCCCAAGGTCACACTCTCGTGGATCAGGCCCTACAGCTCAGAGAGAAACCAGATTCGGGGCTAGCCGCAGCACCAGAGACTCAACCGAACCTCAAGATAAACACAGACCATTCACCCACCCTGGGGAGCTCGTAATCTGCAAGAAGAAACGGAAAGACAGGGAGAAGTCATTGGTGAAACCGGGGAACAGATCGGGAGGAGGTTCAGTTTCACCTACTGGGATTGGTCGTGAAATTAGAAGCCCAGGTCAAACTCGATTGAGCCAAAGTCAAAGTCAACAAGGGTGGTCTAATAATCAGTCCCCCCAGCAAGGAAGCGGAATCGGTTGGGCTAACCCCGTTAAGCGGATGAGAACAGATGCAGGGAAAAGACGCCCAAGTCACCTGTGAGAGTGCATCTCGACTTGTAACTTGTTATAGTCACTTGTTAACTTAAGTACTAGTAGTGTTGTGTTGAAACAGAAGGTACAAAATGGGCATAGCTTTGAAGATTTCCCCTGCAGATTTACATAAAATGAACATGTAGTAGTGCCCGTATTCTTGGGTTTATGTTGTGATAACAGCTTTCTTTGGTCAGCTGAACCTAAAAATGCTTTGGTAGACTAAATAAAGAGTGCTAGGAGTATAAAATTGTGAAAAATGGTAAATGTGATAGCGGATGATGAATCCATATAACGTGACGATGACGTGTTTTGACCTGTAAAAAACTATGTATTCATTTGATCTGACTAAAACTTTAGTTAGTTGTAGTGAAGGTTAAGCTTGAAAACTTCGTTACAAAGAAAACAGATACTGGTCGCTTAAAAATATATATTATATATTTCATAAATCTTAAATATTTAATGGAAATGTTTTGTCAAAGTTGGGGGAAATGCAACCAAACTTTAGCTTATCCGTGTTTATGTAACAAACTTTACATAACCATTTGTTGTATGCAACTGGACTTTTATAACTCGTAACCAGTGATAAGTCCAGTTTTTTTTATTGTTCAAGTGTTTCTTCGTGTTGTTCTTAAAGGTGTTCACATCTTGTTCTTTAATCAAACAAACACACTAACACATAAATTCACAACATATCTAAGATCTCAAAATCAAACTCAGAGGCGATCGCATAAAATAGACGAATTCTGGGTCCATCATTGTTCTACAAATCAAAGGGTTTGATTAGGATTTTTTGCAAATTGAAATGATGGTGTTTCTATCTTTCTTTCTTCCTCTCCCTCCCTAACCAATTTCGGGATCTAAAAAACGAACCTTTGATATGAGGTGGTGGGCTAGGAACATCAACAACATTTGTTAACATCATCTCCTCCCTTACGAGATCTCGAAACCCTAACTGATTTAGGTGTTCAATAAGTGACTCTGTTCATTAATGATGAAGAAATTGTTTGGTCAAATCGATGATGAAGATTTTCGGGTATATATGTGCTTTGTGTGTTGAATGTAGGTGTTCGATTTTAGGTTCCACCGCTACCACACCTCCAAATTTAGGCTTTCTAGATCAACAATGATGGTGTTTGTTCATCATAAAGATTTCAGGATGATGTTTGTTCGATATTAATTTCAGGATTCATGAGTTCATCGATGATTAGATTTTTTTTTAAAATTAAAAAGTAGAAAAGAAACTTATTTAAATCGGTATTAAACTTGATAAAATATACAAATCCATAATTCGCTTCTCATTCTTTTCTTTTCCCTCACTTTCCTTCTCGTTCCCTTCATAAAAACAAAAACAGGGTGTTCGGCTTGGGAAAAAAAGGGAAGGGGTTTGGATTGCATTGCAGATCCGATCAAACTTTATAACTCGCAAACTGGGGACACTACTCCGAACCCAATTATAAAATGAAAACTATCATGTGGTATTAGCAAAAATAGTAATACAGCAATGGTGCTTACATTTCAACAAATGTACCAAAAACATGCAAGCATTCAACCTATGCCTCTTTTCCATTTACACCCATAAACATCAGAACATCAAAATTTTGCCCCAGCTTTTCTCGTTTTAATCGACCACGAACAACCAGCTAAACTAGCAGCGTCTACCCTTAGCCGTCAAAATTGATAATAACGAAAAAACGAAGCAGTATCATCAAAAACTATCAAGTAAATTTCAAATGCACCTTCTTTGGAGAGTGTAAGATAGACCCGTTAGAGTTTTTTAGCTCACACCCAACTTTCTCGAGTTCATCATCATCACTATCAACATTACTTGGATCAGCCCGGTTCTGGTGGGCCCTACGTCCCAAAAGGTAGACGTTAAAGTAGTAACTCACAAGAACCAGCCTCGTTTTGTTCTTGAAATAAATAACAAGTTCATTCCAAAAACTCCTACCCGAAGACTCGGGGTTTGACTTTATTAGGCTTGCAAACATCTTTTCTTCCTTTCTAGTCCACATGATTGAAACTCCTTCACCCATTGTATCGAATTTCCATTTAGCAAAAGCTGACCCCAACTCAAGCCTCAACCGGGATCTTTTTTCAGCAATATGAAACCTCACACATTCTAAAGAACCCTTGAATTGGCAACCACATGAATCTTGTCGTCCTTTTCCAATTGGTTCCCTTTCAATCAAACTGCTTCTTTTTTCGGTTTCATCTAAAGGCCAAGCACGAGTACCCAGCCATCTAGTGTCACTTTCGTGGGTCTCACCGACCCATTGTGGTACTTCTGCTTGAAAAGCCCGACCCAATGGGATTCGTTTTTTCTTATAACTGATAGCCCATAAAGAATCTTCCTCCTCTACATCACTCCGGCTCCCAGGGGATGATGATTCTGAACAATCTTGAACCTGCTGTTTTGTAGACAAAAGTATTGACCGAGTCTCCTTTACAGACATGAGCCTCTGGCTGCATCTTGGGCTCAATTTCTTGGTTCGGTCAATGTACATATCAGGATGCATTTTTAGCCTTTTCTGCTAAAAGGGAAAAGTATCATTCTTAATATAATACTCATACTATATTGAAAAATAATAATACAGTAAATCATGACCATAACTATTTAACAAAAATTTTCTATGCCTAAGATACCATCAAGAAAATTTTCCGGGCGTTCAACAAACTCTGTAGTGGAAAAATCCTTACTAGTTGCTCCAAGACTTTCCCAGTAATAAGACTTGGGTATGCAATGTCATTACAAAAACTTTAAAAAAAATATGGGTACGTATTATTTGTAAATAATAAATTTTCGGGATATGCACGTTCATACCTAGTATGTGCCCCGATCCCTAGGATAGTGAAATAAACGAGGACACCGAATAATTAGAAGATTATAATACATAATTATAGTTTGTACTACTATTATAAAAAAGTAAAGTACAAAATAAATCTGAATAGGGTCAATTGACCCCACTCAGCAATGCCTGGCTCCATCCCTGCTTAACATTCGAGTCACAAAGGAGTGACATTATCCGTTGGTAAAAGATGAAAAGCACACAATTTATCCCACAGATATGACAGACAAATAAAGACCGACTTATCATTACTTTTTCCTAGATTTTATGATTAATTAAAGTGTCAAAACAAAGCGCCTTGCCTGGCAGCATTGGAGTTTGGAAAAGGTGCTCCCCAACCTTAAGGTTGTGGGTTCAAGTCCCGATAGTAGACATATGGTGTAGAATTAAGTGTGGGTGTGTGTTTAGCTGTTCAAAAAAAAATTTAAGTGTCAAGTATAATGCCAAAACTATTCTCTTAAAAAATAATTCAATATTTGGTAAATAATTTATAAGGTTATTAGTATTAGAATACACTCTGGCCAAACCACTTAACAATTCACTTCCAATTTAGGTAAGATTTCATTTTTACCCCTTTCACCTATTTGTGATGAAATACAATTTCTACATACACAGGTTAAAATAGCTAACAATAAGTTCAATAACTGGAACATCGTATCAAAAGGGAAAGTGTTTTTCATTTGTAAGCATCTAAGGTACTCTTTTGCCCTCACGAGTCCATAACATAACATCTAGTGTTCCCCTTGAGGCTAACTTAGCTCTACTAAGATATTATTACCACTAAAGGGACATGCAAATTGAGGATATGATCATATGAATATATATGTGCTTTTCAGAACATTGCCTTAGGCATGTTCAAACAGCAGAAAGGTTAAAGAAGAAACGAAATATATTTTTATATTTTGTAATTCAAATAAAAATTAATATTTAGTTAAGAAAAGTACATATGTATTGTGTCAAATGAGAATAGAAGATGGGTATTTTGATCATTTATATATTTACTAAATTGCGTCTGGGTGGAGTCATTATTAGATTGACTTAACTTTCCCAAAATACCCCTCATTAGTGAGTGATTAATAAGCATTAACAAGGGCTCATTAATGCGGCATTGGCATTATAGCCATTGATCTAATTTAATTGACCAAGATTGGTTCTCACAAAAAAAACAATTCTCGTTTGAACTCTCCCTATATATATATATATTATAAAGCATTTAGACCTTTTGCTTAAACTCTTAAAGTTTAAGTGTTTTGAATTACTAAATTACCCCTCATATAAACTAAATTGAGTAACTATTAGTATAGTTAATAAGATTCTTATATTCCATTTTAATAACTAAACTTTACATATTTAAGAAAATCAAAGTCAATACAATTTTTTGAAAGTCAAAGCCAATACAAATTAACTTAGTTATTAAAAAATATTTTCATAACCTTTTTTTTCAATTATGGAGAACAAATGTAAATGAAATGGAAAAAAAATAAAGAAAATAGACATGTCAATAAACTAAAATTATTCGCTGTCACCGTATTAGATGAACACCATACTCCCTACGTCTTGAAAACGGACATGTTAACAAGTAGAAATTATTCGTTGTCGCCGCATTGCGCGAGTATCATGCTAGTATACACCCACACCCACACACATAGGGAAAAGATCATTTGAAAACCGTTCTTATTGCGAGTACCGCGAGTACTATTTGTAACCACCATTAATGCTCATTAATAGGGGTATTTTGGTCTTTTATATATTTTTCCAACCATGAATTACGTCCGGGTGAGCCGTCATTAAAGAGCGAGGCTTGATTTTCCCAAAATAACCCTCATTAATGCATCATTAATGAGACATTAATAACTCATTAATGAGTCATCATTTTTATTGACCATTGAATTAAATTAATCAAGGGCCAAGATTGGTTATCGCGGTACTCGCAATAAGAATGATTCCTCTCTCTCTCTCTCTCTATATATATATATAATGACCAAAATACCCTTATAAATGATGTTACAATCAGTTCTCGTACGAAAAACAGTTCTCGTTTGAACTTTTCATATATATATGGAGAAGTTCATTTGAGAACCGTTCTTACTGTGAGTACCATTTGTAATCACCATTAATGCTCATTAATATGGGTATTTTGGTCTTTTATATATTTTCCCAACCGTGAATTGCGTCCAGGTGGACCGTTATTAAAGAGCAAGGCTTGATTTTCCCAAAATACCCCTCGTTAACGCGTCATTAATGAGCCGTCATTTTTATTGGCCATTGATTTATTTAAATCAAAGGCCAAGATTGGTTCTCACGGTACTCGCATTAAGAACGGTTATCAAATCAACCCTCCCCTATATATATATATATCTTGAGTGCATGGAAAATTAACCAAAGTTAAACATAGTAACATAGGAAAATTTAGAATATTATACTAAAAAAGTATGGCAATTATTACCTTTTGAGATAACAAGTTTAAACATACTAAAACAAAATTAGACTCTTGTTTGGACAAAGGGTGTAGTACTTGCATAGAACTAAGATAAACAGAGTCCTAAAACAGAGTTGCAACAAGTAGTCGAATGCGTAAAGTATACTCTCTTAAGATAGATATAGCTTTTAACTAGGTACATAAAAGTATTTGGCTATTAGCCAAATATCTTAAATACCCTTCTAAAAGAAATAAAGAAAAAGATCACGTGAACCCAAATCAATGCTATCAGGTTATCAGTGATGACTGATGATGATAATTGACAACCAGTAATTGTAACTTCAATAAAAATGTTGCAATTTGTGAGATGTAGGGAGCATGAATACTACATTGTAAGAAATATACATGAAAGCATATCAATCATTAAAAACATGACATCAAATTTGGTAAATAAACATGTGTGATAATAACAGAATTAGATAAGCACAGAATTAAACAAATGAGTATAATATAGTAAAGAAATTGAAAGGGATTTCAGATTTACCTGCCCAATAGACTTTTTGGCATTCGAATCCACGTTAACCTTCAAACGCATTGCCTCTTTTGCCATCAGAACCTGTTTCCACATATGCTCATTTCCACAAGCTTTCCACTTAGACCGTTCTGGCAAAGACCCAACTGTAGGATCACACGGGCTTCTGGCCACTCGTTTCACCCAATCCAACATTGGAAAATAACAATCTTTTTTCCTCTTTCTAATCAATTCCCTCTCTTCTTCGATACCCACACATAATTCACTAACAATGCCATATTGTTCACCAACACAACAATCTTTACCTCCAACATCCTTAAAACCCACAAACTTTGTTTCATCATTGATATCAACCTCCATAAGAAACCGTTCTAAACCCAATTTTAGATCCATGGAATTTTGAAGTTATAACCCCCGTTGTCTTCAACACTTTAAGAAACCATTAATCCTATAACTCAATATTCTTCACATAAAAAAGCTCTATATTCACTGAATCAATTAAATCAAACCCAGATTCTTTAGCAACAAAATCCGATTACACGTTACTTGAACTCTCACTGAAAATGAAGTAACATTAACTCAAGAGAACTCTATAAAGTAGCTTGATGCCTTGAAACTTAATTATTGAACAATTTACTAAACTTACGATCACTTTTCCGCAATTTACAGAATTCCCATTTGTGTGAAACCCTCGAAGGAATCTAAAATAATGCAATGAAGACACATCTCTCGATCCTGCCATTGATTCAAAAATTTCAAACCCTAAGTGCATGTTACACAATATATATATATAGTTGATCTAACACGAACTGAGTCGAAATCTGGAAACAGAAAAGGATAAACTGAACAAAACAAGTTAAATAAATGATTTTATACGACAATTTAAGGGGTTTTGTGAGTTTTTTTGGCGGGAAGATGAAACTGATCTAAGCCATGGATATCGGATAAAACTTAGGTTACCTTTAAAGTCCCGCCATCTCTCTCTAAAATAAAACCTGTTGGAGAGAGAAGCAAAGGAGACTTTTGGAAATTTTCAACAGTTTTTGACAAAAGAATCAATCAATTTCTCAATGTTGGAGAGAGAGAGAGAGAGGGAGGTGTGTAAGAGAGAAGATTACCAGTTTTTGTGGGTCGCAGGGGAGGCTATCCTCCCTTTCCTTTTAGTCCGCTTTGGATTTCATTTATTGAAGTCGAAGGGTTTTTTAGAAATTAGGGGTTTTTTGCTCTAAAAAATGTGTGTAGAGAACAATTTATAGTAGAGGATAATTAATCTAACCTCGGTTTTCTTAACCAATTTTATGGGTTGGGTTGGGTTATATAATGGGTATTTATGTAAAACAATATTGGTTTGTTGTCAAATATGCGTGGCCCATATATTTTGGGTAACTATAAAGCCCGAATTTCAGGTGAATTTGGATTTGGATTCGGAGTAGCTCGTCTTCTTTGAAAACTTGTTAAAACATAAGGCTCTTTCTCAATATATAACATTTACATGTGTATAGCTTTGGTAAGATCGATAATCATGGTTAACAAAACCCGATAATGAATTATAAAAAGGAGTTTTACAGAAAATAACATTTTTGTTGTCCGACATAGGCATGGTATTTGTCTTAATGGGGAAAAGTCCATTGATTAGGGTTAGCATTAGTTTGGATTTTAAATTGATTTTTGGTTATTTTTTAATAATAAAATTATGAAGGTGGACTACTAATTGACTGTGGTTGATAGAGAGTTGAGTGATCATATGAAGGGTTTCTTATTATTGAATTTTACTAAGGATAACCAAGCTTGGTTAATTAAGGTCGATTGCCGACCCTCATCATACATTTTTGTTCTTACTTTGTTACTTTCATCTCTCAAAACTTTTTATGAGTCGTATGGTTATAGTCCTAAAAGCCCACACAACTAAACAGTTATAAAATTGTGATTATATCATAATAATACATGACTAAGAAAAATATTTATGGTTTATTTGTGAAAGCAATGGGTACTTGTTGCAATATCAACTATAACATCAGCATCAAGTACGGCATGATATTTATGCTGATAATGCTCATGTACTCCCATGTCTAATTGTAAAATACAAATGTTCATTTACATTTTAATCATATATTGTAATAATAACATACAATTATTATGTTTAGTACACTTAATGAGATATTAAATCTTGACTATTATGTTAGTATTGATTGATGGATACACTAACACATGGTTGATGGCCTATATAAACAAGTCATGTTCCACCTAGTCCGAAAGTAATAACTAGAATCAGGCAATTAGGGTGTTTGGCGAAACTAGTTGTGTCTGGTTAATTGATAATCCTAAACCTAATCCATAAGCTACTTAGAAATTTTTTTATTTTGGGAGATTATGTTTTTAATAATCCCTCAAGAGTTTAACACCCGAACGAGGTTAGAGGGCTGGAGATTATGAAAACTAACATTTTAAGCCCCTATAATCTTTCATAAATCCGTCGCCGAACACACCCTTAGTCATATATATCCATCATCTAT
Organism: Drosophyllum lusitanicum; assembly: GCA_032274825.1. Taxonomy (NCBI): domain Eukaryota; kingdom Viridiplantae; phylum Streptophyta; class Magnoliopsida; order Caryophyllales; family Drosophyllaceae; genus Drosophyllum; species Drosophyllum lusitanicum. Next base: position 7,906 of record JAUEJL010004674.1, on the reverse strand, counting down.
GTGATTATTATCTTCTTTCTAAGATCCATTATGGTAACATCATGAATATTCTTGATGTCAAAGATAAGCTATATAGCCAGTATTAACATTAATATTGTATTTTTGATTGCTTGATAAGATGTAGATTCAAAATGCAAGTAGTCAATGAAATCTAAAGTGTTATATGAGAGTATTGAATATATGCTTTAAAAGTCTATTTATTAGATATTAGTAACAATAAAAACATATTGAATTGAAACTTGAAAGGGGATGGAAGATATGCTATTTACTATAAAGCTACCTAGAATATAATAGATGGATATACTGTTTTTTTTCAGAATGAGTACTTTTGGTATTAACAATCATATCGTATGTTGATTCAGAAAACTCAATCAGGGGAAATTGCATTTATTAGATATTAGTAAAGTAATGTTAGACTTTTGTACATATATGATGTATTTGGCGAAACTAGCTGGGCTGATTAATTGATAATCTCAAGCCCCATCCATAAGATACTTTTAAAGGCTTTTATTTTAGGGGATTATAAGAGACTATGTTTTTAATAATCCCTCAAGATTTTAACACCCAAACAAGACTAGAGGGTTGGGGATTATGAAAACTAGAATCTCAAACCTCTATAATCCCCATAAATAGTATATTAATTAAGGGTCTTACCAACATACCCACCACCCATTTTGCTACTTCCTTCCTTGAGTCCTTCCACTAACACAGTCACCATGTTCGATAACGTGAAACTTGACCATGTCCAAGGAAAAATTATGTAGGGATATGTCATACTTACCCATTTTGCTTAATTATAAAGCACATATATGGTATTGATCTTAGAGATCCATCTCATCATCTTCAATATTTTTGTATTAATTCTTTTGTCGAATTTACGAACATCCGAATAAATAACGCACTGCATATTAATTTCATCATGAAAAAAAGACTATCCCACGGATAGTGGAGAACATCACAAGGCTCGAGACATTTGCAACGACTCATTCTCAGCCTGCCATAGGCCATGGAACTCCGTCACTCCCTCGTTTAACCATATCACCACTATCCTTCATGACTCGTCGTTTGTTTTTTCAACTAATTAAAATTCTATTTTTTATCAACTATTTTAGATTACTATATTAGGGTAAATTACGCGAAAATACAATAAAGTATGTCAATATTGTTATCGTATGCAACTAGGGATGACAAAACAACCCGAACCCGACGGGGAAAACCGAACCCGACTAGTTTCGGGGTCGGGTCAGGGATGACAATTTCAGGTTAGGGTCGGGTTCGGAGATTTTTTCGGGTTCGGTGATAGGATCAAAACTTCACAAAACTCATAAAACTAAACTTAAACTTGCAAATCTTTGATTTATAAACTGAAACTACATAAACTTTGAATCTCTGTGTATTTACAAACGAAAAGTACATATTTATAGAGTTGTGGTGGTGGCGGTTTCCGGCGGTTCTCCGTCAACAGACGGCAGTGGACGGCGGCGGTTGGCCGTCTAAGTCGCCGGTGGTGGTTACACCACAGTGGTACTGCCCCACACATACTTTAGTAATTAAAACAATAATAATACTAACACTATGTTTGATAATTATTTCAAACACAACTCTGCTGTGACCAGCTAAGGCAAGTGAGGGAGCAGTGCCAGTGTGAGGCTATCCAGAATGTGGTTCAACAAGTGGCTCAAAGGTATCAACAACAACAAGGTGGACGCCGTGGTGGCCAAGGCCAAGGCCAACAAAAACAACAAATCCAACAGATATTGAGGAAGGCCCAAATGCTACCTCAGCAATGCAACCTGCAACTTCAACAATGCCCACTCCGAATCCCAAGGGTTTAAGTTAATAAGAAGCTACGCATAACTAAGTAGTATGTGCACGGATGTTCGTAATATTGTAATAAATATAAATAAATAATAATAAGCTAGGACCGCTACTAATACAAGCTTTTAGGCTTGTTAATATATATGTGAAGCGATCGAGCTAGCTATCTATCTTCGTACTAAATAAAACGAATTAACACACAATACTATTAATTGTGTGTATGTTCTGTAATATATTTAGTATTCTTAATTTTGTTTTCTTTTTTTTGTGTGAAAAGGGTGAAGATTATAACTAAAAACAATATATACTAATCAAATAATTATTTAATTCTCTAAACATGTACATGCACAAGGGCCAAGAACAATAACATGCACCTTCAACAGTACGTGCTAGGCTGCTAGCTGTGAAGAGTTGAAGCAACCTTCAACAGTGCTAGCTTGAAGAGCTGAAGCAAGTGAGGCAACATGCAATGCAAGAGGGCATCAATATGGCACGTGGTTGTTCAAAGGTAACTACAATAAGATGAACGTCGTGGTGATGATGGTGGTGGTAGACAACAACATATCCAACCAGGGTTGTCTCAAATTAACATCTTTGGGGTCGGGGGTAAAAATTAAAAGGGGCCTTAAAAATACTAGAATATGTAATTACAAGCTAATATATATAGACACCGAGCAACAAATCAATGTTAGTATACAAATACCAATTATACTAAATAAATTATTAATTAAACTAGCAAACAAACTAATATGTACTAGCAAACAAACTAATATGTTGTCAGATGTGAACTGAATTCTTTTTACCTTACTTATTCTTTACCGTTTAAATTTCAAATTTATTGGGGTTTTATATTGAAATGACTATTTTGAAATAGAGTTTTCTGTTGTTAAACTGAGATGTAAGGTTTTATTTATGACAAGTGAAGATGAGGAGAAAGAAATAAAAGATCGTAAGACACTCTCAAATATTAATCTCAACTTATCTAATAATACTTTACAAGAAGTTTTAAAAGAAACCACAGTTGTTTTCTTTATAATTGAAGTTGAAATAAATTTGTATGACCAAATTTAACCAATATGATGCACCCTAAACAAAAATTATTTTCTCACAAGTTGCAAGAAGGTGGATTTATGCTTAATCATTTTTTGGTTTTTAAAGAAATTGTTTCTGATCTTGAATATATGGAGGTAAAATATGATTCAACACATACCTTTCACATGACTCCAAACAGATATTGATTTACCAATTATGAACATGTGGAAGGTTGCTTTGTGTCAATGTGAGATAATTTGTCATATAAAATTGATGAAATTGGTTCAATCCAGATCAAGATGGCGTTATTAGAACTTTGTAAAATATTCGAAATGTTCCAAGTGTAAAAAGAAATCTTATTTCTTTGAGTAATCTTGATCTGAAAGGGTATGAGAATTCCGGTGAAGTGAAGCTCTAAAGGTTACAAAGGTGTTCAGAATGAGATGAAAGCTGATATTAAGTTTGCAAACAAGTATTATCTTCCTGGTACTACTGTAATATGTAGTGTTCCCGCAATTAAGTACTTTGTTCAACTTTGATTTGATTGATATGACAATCTAATATCAAAATATTGTTGGCATACGATTATTTTTATTATGAGGAGTTCACTGAAGAGTTATCTACTTATTAGCCACAAAAGTAAACTCGTCTCTGGAAAGATTGTTGAATGTGAGCGGAATTTCAATTGGTCTTTTGGTCCTATGCATGCACACACATACATTTCTCTCTCTCTATGTATGTGTATGTCTGTCAAGGTTGTTAAGATCAAGATCGTACATATGATTTTTTGTCTTTGTAAGATTGGATTGATGTTGTAAAATCCTACACAAAATGTTCTTTGTTTAACAAACGTTCTAATTCATATCAAATACAAATTTACATGAGTAATTTATGGAATCCCACAAATAAATACATAATCAAGATAACTAATATGTAAGTATATGACAACTATGACTCAAACAATCTAATAATCCTAATAATATGAAAATTATAAGACTATCAGTATTCAATCCTTACGACCTTACTTACCCTCTCTAACCTACTGCCACATCAGCATCTACATCATCTCCTACCTCTAATCCTCTCTAACCCACAAACCTCTACATCCAACCCTTTTCAACCTACATCAAATATTAATAAAAAAATATATTAATTAAGAGAAAGAAAGAGAGAAGAAATAAAAAAAGAAAAAAAGAGAACCACCCACTGGTCTGCTAACCGGCTAGCCACCCAACCCGCAGCTACCATATAATAAATAAACAAATAGCTAATTACTTAATTTCTACTTTTATTTTGCAAACTTGCATCTCCATTGACACAAAAAGCAACTGATATTAAAAAAACACACTCCATTTGGTGGTTTTAGGATCCTATATATATATATTGAAAAGTTCATTTGAGAACCGTTTTTATTGCGAGAACCGCGAGAACAATCTTAGCCGTCAAATTCCCCCTCCTTCAATTGGATTGTCCACCTATGAATTCCTTACATGCACCTTGCCACACCCAATCCCCCACGCTCTTCAACCATGAATTCCACTTACCAAATGAACGGCTAAGATTGGTTCTCACGGTTCATGCAATAATAATAATTCTCAAATTAACCCTCTCAATTATATATATAGAGGTAGGTTCATGCGAAAAACACTTTATTTGCGAAAAGTGCGAGAAGTATTTTCAGCCTTTGGATGATTTAATCAAAGGCTATGATGAAGTGTGGTTTTTTTGTAATTAATTAAATCTTTAAGAGTATTTAAAGTAATTAAAAAGTGCAAAAAGGATATTTTATAAATCTTATACCAATTTACCCCATTTCTCTCCACATTTCACTCTTTACATGACCACCTCTTTCCACCTCCCCTATATCTCTCTCTGCCGACACAAGAAACACCACTGGAGATACCGCCGTTCAACCAACCATCTTCACCATCAACACCTTTATCGCCGGCCACCGTGCGCGTAACACCACCAGTGTAAACTCCACCACCTCTGTTACCATCAACACCTTTGCCGCCAGCCATTCGTAGCCGTCGGTCGGCGGTTGCAGTTGCCCAGTTGCCGGTCGTCGACCTAATCTTCCCAGATCTGAAGCAGGAACACCACCATAGCCACCGACCGCCGCTCTGTCCTGTCGTTTGTCCGCCGCCCACCGCTGCGTCAGTGAAGAGCAACACCACCACCGTCAAGACCGCTCCACCGCCTCCATTCACCGTGAAGAACGACACAACCATTCACCTCCGCCGCCGAAACCCATCTACCTGTGATCTCAAAGCCGCCGCCGCCGCCGCCGATGAACCACCACCGACGACGAACCACCGATATTGAACAGATGTCTGTCTTTATTTCATTTTATTTATTTATTTAAAATTTATATTTTTTTCTTTGCCAATCTGTTTTCCAGATTTTTTTAAAGTTATGTTTTTAAAATTATTTTGTTATTCAACCGTAATGAAGAGGCTTGTTTCTTGATCATTCATTCACCTTGGTTCAATTTTTTTTAAGGTTTCTCAAGATTTAAAGTTTTTTTAACAATAAAATATTCAATAATGAATACCGGTGACTAGAAATAAATATATATAGATCTTTCTCTAAATTTAGACATGATCACTAGTGAAGCATGAATGTTTTATTATTATTATGGTGTAACACGACACATTTGAGGTTCCTTTTATAAATAGTTAATTATCTGATCAATGGTGAACGGGTATTATTTAATAGAAAAACTCACGTATCTATAGCCTTGTTCAATATTGAATTTTGGATGTATTCATTGTTGAATAAAGCATCGGTGAAAAAACTCGTAAATGCTGTAACACGACACATTTGAGGTTCCTTATATGAATAGTTAATTATTCGATCATTGGTGAACGGGTATTACTTAATAGAAAAACTCACGTGTCTATAGCCTTGTTCAATATTGAATTTTATTTGTTGAATAAAGCATCGGTGAAAAACTCGTAAATTTTTTGGGTTTATTCAACGGTAAACTCCGTAAAATTAATAATTTTTAGTAAATTATTTTTAAATTATTTTGTTATTTATTTAAAATTTAGGAAAGAGAAAATTTTTGTATACTATTATACCCTTTTAAATAAAAAAAACAAAAAAAACATAATTAATCTACACCACTAGATCAAATACAAATGAGTGGCTTAGATTGCTTCTCGTATTTTTCGCAAATAAACCACTTTTCGCATTAACCTTCCCCTATATATATAGAGAGAGAGATTAATAGAGGGAGGGACCAAATTATAAAGAATTTGGCAAAATATAGGAACAATCACCGTAATTTTAAAACCATAAGATTAAAACTATAATTTACTCTAAAGAATATCAATATGTTATACTTTTCCAATAATTATATAGTTCTGTTACAAAAATTAGATAATCAGAGTAGCTAAGATGACCTTATTTCAACAAAAATAACACTACAATGAAACTTGTCTTAACAAAAATGACATTAATTTGGCTCAAAATGAACTAGAATTTAAGTATATAGTTACTATTTTGAAAAAGAACCACGGGTTATCTAAATAATGCTAATCTAAAAGTACCTAGTTATTGTACATAGACAACTCCAATTAATAAACTCTCCCCCAACATCAACACTAGACTCGGAAATTTTGTTTGATTTATTAAACATATAAATAAGAGAGATGATTTTTACATAACACTAATTTACTAAATATAAAAAAATTGTTCGGGATAATAATACCTTTAAATTAAAAATGTGGTTGAGAAAATATGTTGTGGGTATATAAAAGTATAAAAATTATGATTGTTATTTATGGCAAAAAAATATTATTTATAATAAAAAGAATTATAATAAGATAAAGGACCATATCCCCAATGCCATTGCCGTCCATAGCCGGTACCCTACTTTGCATTTCTACATTCACTACAAAACTATATAACAATCATGTACATCCTATTTGAACAACAAGCTTTAGAAGCCATTAAAAGTAAACAATCAAACATCGATTAGAAACATAAAAAATGGCTTCTTCTCATTCGGTCATCGTCTTTTTTGCAACACTTGTTGTTCTTGCTACTTTAACATCCGCCACTGAATACATTGTCGGGGATGAAAGCGGTTGGACTCTCGACTTTGATTATCAAACTTGGGCTAGGGATAAAGTTTTTATAGTTGGAGATACACTTGGTACGTTATATCCACATAATTATAATTTACATTTAACACGTTCATAAATTTCCATTTCTTATTTCTTAGATATTCAAGAATTGTTTTTTCTCGATTTTCTTGATTTAGTATTCAATTACGCCGTTGGTACCCACAATGTGGTAAAAGTCAATGGCACTGGCTTCCAACAATGTACTGCTCCATCTGCAAATGGAACTTTGACAAGTGGACGAGACATCATCCCCCTTCAAACCCCAGGAAGGAAGTGGTACATTTGTGGTGTGGCGAAGCACTGCGAGTTGAGAAACATGAAGCTTGTGATCACAGTTCTACCACAAACAATGGCTCCGGCTCCAAGTCCATCTACATCGACCGCATCGGTAGTACCAACATTCTATGGGTTTGTAGCTACATTAGTCGGCAGTCTTTTCTTTCTCTTAGTTTGAAACATGACTTGTTTTAATATAATATCGGGCATTTTTATTTGTTTTTCATCGCATGTCTTAAAAGTTCAGATGTTGTATCAATCAGTTTAAATATACTTTATATCAAGTATGAATTATTTTATTATTAGTCTCAGTTGATCTGAACCTTTTTAATCGGAAACATGATGTATGTAATTTTCTGGGATTTCTGCGTGCTAATTAAGTATGAACTTTTTTGGTATTTTATCTTTGAGAAATCCTCTAATGATACGGATACATATAGTTTATTAATATTAAGGGATAAGGGATGGGATTCCTGCTAAGACCACCAGCATCCAATCCAACTTACCTCACTGCCACATTAGCATCCACATCATCTTTCACCTTCAACCCAACTTATCCCACAAACCCCTACATCCAACCCTTTTCAACCCTATATCTTTTCAATTTTTATTTTCTATTTTTTTGTTTTAATTTAAACAATTTAATT